>CM038638.1:22559376-22744376 GCA_021554675.1 Leuciscus idus | reverse complement strand
TGTATTATCTTTCTGTATATGTTTAAATTTCTTTAGATTTTCTGTCTAAAAGTGACCAAAAAGACATACTCCAGCTCACCATCGGTGTCGCCAAACTGCTCCATCTCCAAAACGTTCGTACGCATGGGTCAGAGTTTGCGTGCAGGTGCGCAAATTTTCCCGTCAAGTTTGTTTTTATAAATCACAACTTGTGCTTCAGAAGTGGTGTACGCCTCTTTCAGGGTCTGTTTTGTGCGTACGCAACGGTTATAAATGAGGCCCCTGACCTGTTGAAAAGAGATGGTATTCATCCCTCCTGGGATGGTGCTGCTCTTCTCTCTAGTAATATGGCACATAGTCTTAGAGCTCAAACATGAATTGGGGCTCAGGTCAGGAAGCAGACAGATTGGCTAAACCGACTGTCTGCCAGCCGTCTCACGTCACCAAGGTCAGATAAATTCCATCACATAAAGACTCTTTCACCTAGATATCATCATATAGAGACTGTGTCTGTTCCCCAAATTAGGACATACAAAAAACGTCCAAACCCATCTACCCAATGATAAAGCTTGGGTTGCTGAATATTTGATCCCTTACTTCAAAAGCACTTATTGTTAACGATATGATTACAGACTATAACCTAGATGTGCTGTGTTTGACAGAAACCTGGCTAAAACCAAACAATTTCATGACTTTAAATGAGTCCACCCCCCAAGATTATGGTTATAAACATGAACCTCGTTTATAGTAATATTTTCAAAATTACTAAGAAGTCTAGTTTCAAATATAATTCTTTTGAAGTATTGGTGCTTAATGTAACAATATAAATGATAAACCGTGTTTGAGATTTGTACTGGCTACTGTATACAGGCCACCAGGGCACCCTAAAGACTTTATCAAAGAATTTGCGGACTTTCTATCAGAGTAAGTACTGGCTGCAGATAAAGTCCTAATTGTTGGTGATTTTAATATACATGTAGATAACGAAAAAGATGCATTGGGATTGGTATTTAAAGACATTCTTAACTCTATTGGAGTTAGACAACACGTGTCAGGACCTACTCATTGTCATAATCATTCTCTAGATCTAACATTATCACACAGAATCAATGTTGATGCTGTTGAAATTCTGCAGCAGAGCTATGACATCTCAGATCATTATCTAGTCTTGTGTAAACTTCATTTAGCCAAGGCTGCAAAGCCGACTCCATGTTACAAATATGTTAGACCTATCACTTCTACCACTAAAGAATGCTTAATTAATAATCTTCCGGATCAGTTTCATCATCTCAGCATCCAAGGTATCTTAGAAGAACTCGATATTGTGAAGTATTTATTAGATATTTATTTGAAACAGTGGCTAAAATAACAAAAAATAAAGCTTCAACCCCAGACGTTTCCAAGCAGCACAGCAGTAAAGACTTTATGAACTTCTTCACTTATAAGATTGATAATATCAGGGAGAAAATTATAACTATGCAACCATCTACTACAGTATCGCATCAGGCAATGCATTGTAGTCTCCCTGAGGAAAAATTCTATTCATTCATTACTAAAGGAGAGGAAGAATTTTCTAAACTCGTTAAATCATCTTAATCGACAACATGTATGTTAGACCCTATACCTACTAAGCTACTGAAAGAGATGCTTCCAGAGGTCATAGATCCGCTTCTTAATATCATTAATTCATCTTTGTCATTAGGATACGTACCAAAAACTTTTAAGCTGGCTATGATTAAACCGCTTGTTAAAAAACCACAACTTGATCCTACAGAATTAGTCAATTACAGGCCGATCTCAAATCTACCTTTTCTGTCAAAGATACTATCTTCACAACTATGTTCCTTAATAGAAAGAAATGATATCTGCGAGGATTTTCAATCAGGATTTAGACCGTATCATAGTACTGAGACAGCTCTCATTAGTCACAAATGATTTGCTCTTATCATCCGATCGTGGTTGTATCTCTCTATTAGTGTTACTCGATCTTAGTGCTGCATTTGACACTATCGACCACAACATTCTTTTAAATAGACAAAAAAAATGATGTTGGCATTAGTGGAATTGCATTAGCATGGTTTAAATCATACTTATCTGACCGTTATGTTTGTAGCAGTAAATGAAGAGATGTCTTATCGATCACAAGTTCAGTATGGTATACCACAAGGCTCAGCACTAGGACCGTTGCTGTTCACTCTGTACATGCTACCCTTGGGAGATATCATTAGGAAGCATGGCATTAGTTTTCACTGTTATGCTGATGATACGCAGCTCTATATTTCTTCACACCCTGACGAAACTTATCAATTCACAAAAGTAACGGAATGCATAGCTGATATAAAGAACTGGATGATTAGCAACTTCCTAATACTTAATTCTGAAAAAAAAAACTGAGATTCTAATTATTGGACAAAAAACTTACTCACATAATAATCTAGAATACTGTCTAACACTTGATGGCTGCTCTGTCAAGTCTTCGTCGTCGGTTAGGAACCTGGGTGTGCTCTTTGATACCAATCTTTCATTTGAAAGTCATGTATCTAGCATCTGTAAAACCGCATTTTTTCATCTTAAAAATATAGCTAAATTACATCATATGCTCCCAATGAAAAATGCAGAACAATTAGTTCATGCGTTCATGACATCAAGGCTAGATTATTGTAATGCTATTATGGTTGGTTGCACTGCACACCTAATA
Source organism: Leuciscus idus (assembly GCA_021554675.1). NCBI lineage: Eukaryota > Metazoa > Chordata > Actinopteri > Cypriniformes > Leuciscidae > Leuciscus > Leuciscus idus. The sequence continues at coordinate 22,741,699 of CM038638.1, read as the reverse complement.
AACAAACTACAGCTGGTCCAAAATGCAGCAGCTAGAGTTCTTATCAGAACCAGGAAGTATGACCATATTAGCCCGGTTCTGTCAACACTGCACTGGCTCCCTATTAAACATCGTATACATTTTTAAATAATGCTTATCACTTAAAAAAGCACTTGAGCGAGCTCTTAATACATTATAGTCCTTCACGTCTACTGCAATCTAAAAATTCCGGCCAGCTGACAATACCTAGAATATCAAAATAGACTACTGGTGGTAGATCCTTTTCCTATATAGCACCAAAACTTTGGAACAATCTTCCCAACATTGTCCGGGTGTCAGGGTGTGGTGCAGGCGGCAGAAGAAGGCAAAGGGGCTCCAATACAAACTTTTACTTTTACCAACGGGTACAGACAGGCAGGATACTCACACACTAGTACAACCGATAACAAACGAAGACTGACCGAACTGAAGGAACTTAAATACAACACAGATGAACACTGATTAACAGAACACAGGTGATGTAGATGATGATGAACTAGACACAGGTGATACAACTGAACTAATAATGACTGAAGACGACACGTGACATGATGACAGGCAGACAAGTCCAATGAAAACAAACTTAACAGAACACAACTGTGACACCGGGGGCCCGTTCTTTGTACGTCGCTAACTCAGTTAGCTGGATTTGATTGTTGACGATTTGGCATGATCTTGGATTGTTTGGTTCTTCGAAGCTCATCCTGGACTTGCTGTCATAGCAACAGGTCCGTAAGCTTAAACCTGCTCGGGAGCAGGCTTATTTCATGTAAACAGGATTAGATTGCGGCTTTTTAAGCGGAGCTGATACGGGAAGTCCAGCGCAGCGCGATAGTGCACTTTCTGAGATGTATATTTTTTCTCGTGACTCGTGAGATTGTCGTTTACATTATTAAATTGTTGGAAACGCACATTTATTTTCAACTTGTCGGAGTCGGGCTTTAACTACAGTACAAACTGTTTGCATTGCCTTAAGATTATTTGCGAGTGGCTCTTTCCTTTACACTATTGGAGATGCGGAGAACTTGATGGAAAGTGCTGTCTGTCGTGTCATTCGGAGTTTACCTGGCACTTTTAGGTTTAAAAAAATAGTTTTAGGTTTTTTTGTGGCATTTCCAAGCCACTTAAGACCCAATGTTGTAAAGCAGTTTTTTGCAGTTTTTTATGAAGATCATGCAATCATGACCATGCCGATTACAGTATGTCACTCAGGCTTCACTAACGTGATTGGTACCATAGACTATAGGCTCCCATAGACTGCCATCAAGGCCTCAATGAAGGGGATTATGTGAACAGAAAGGGGGTTCACAATATTCCAGATTAATATTATATCAAATAAAAAAAGGCAGTTGACTAAAATCTTCCATATCACAAATGTGAAAGCAAAATGGCCAGGATCTGTGCATGACTTAAGAATTTTCAGAGATTCACATTTATGCACATTATTTGAAAGTGGTAAGGAAAGTTCCACAATTAAATATCAAGCTCACTGTATTACATACACTTATGCTGATCCTAACAGAACTGCATTTTTTCATAGGTGATTATGACATGTGTTGCAGACAGGTGTTTTATGACCCCATTCCCTGACCCAAACCAGTTACAATGCAGCTCTAGCCAGGACAAGGTCACACAATGAAATGAACTTTGGCTAACTAAAAGGAAGATTTCAGTGTCGGAAAAGTCTGAGGGTTGCACACCTGACAGGGCCTGTGACATTGTTGCATGTGCCATATTACACAACATTGCCACAAAAAAACAAACACTTTTCATTAAATGTTTAATAAAAGACAAATATGCTTAGTTCCTTGAGTTTTATTTCAATTGTTCTTTGTAAAGAAAAGCCATGCAGTGTTCAAATGCCTGCAACAAGAGATATTAGACACATGCCTCATGCAACAAATAAAAAGGAAAAGTTGGCTATACACTGCCCACCTGTAGGCCTGTCTCCTCTGTCTGTGCAGACTCTTCTGTAGGCCTTTCTGTAGATGTGGAATCCTGCAACTTATATTGCAGCCATAAAGCATACAAGTATAAATTAAGTAAAGTTATTTATGCACTTGCAGGTAGGCTAGTTCCTCCATATGACAGTTATCTGAGAGGGTTTATTCACTGTCCAGTGCAATGGAAACAAATGGACATTAAAAAGTCTTATACTTTCTTTCCTTTGGAAAGTTAGAAAATGTCCACTTACTGCACATATTTCAGCCACCACTTTCTTGGGAACAGATACAAGTGTTGGTGTATTATGTAAAAGTGCACAAAAGAGGAAAACACAATGGCCCTCATTTATCAAAAGTGCGTACACCAAATTTCCAGCGTACACCTGGCGTACACCCAAAACCACGGTGACTTTGAGATGTTTCAATATGAACGTTGGCGTACGGCACGCTCAAATCCTACGCCAGCTCAGGAGGTGGTGTACGCACGTTTTGAGTGCGGGAATGCGCAGAAAAACAATTCCTAACACCACAAAACGCACTGACAAACTAAAAGATATGATATATTATGACCCACTGTAAAAAAAAAAACAACATAGTAATTATAAACTTCAGTGTTTATTTTTGTGCAACATGGCCTTCAATGTTTAAGTTGTGTGACTTTACCAAAGCATTTGAATTGTAGGCATATGTATTCCTTCAGTTGCGAGCCTGTGCGCTTTACCTGACGTTTCAAGCCTTGTTTATACTTTCGCCTGGCTCCGCAGCGCGAGTCTCCGCAGACTGCGCGCGCACCTCCCCAAACGGACGAGGCGTTTATACTCGACGCGCTCGCCGTTGTACTATTCTTTGAAACGATGGTTAGGCCAGGGTTAGGCCCGGCAGGTGTGCACGGACTGGGTTTAGTAATGAAAGGCTTTCAATGACCAAAAAAATAATTCAGACTGACAAAATAATAAAAATTACATTCTTTCCACTTTTAAATAATAATAATAATAATAATACAAATAATAATAATAACGACATTCTTCTTCTAAATAACAATAAGCGTCATTAATAATAAAAATCTAGAAATCAATTTTGTTTCTTTCCACTTCCCTGGTTTCGCTTTCTTTTTCTCAAAGAAGTTTCTCTTCTTTGCCGTCTTCCGTGTGTCCATGGCGTAAAATGAGGGCGTGGGGGAAGCGGAGACTTGAATATATAGGGGCGTGTTATTCTAATGACGATAGTTTTCAGCCGCGGCATTTATCAAGGTCAGGTATTGCGTACACCTGGATTTCAAAGGTACGCACAGCTTCATAAATCAGGCGGTGAGAGGAGTGTAAGCATAATCTTACGGCAACATATACGCCCGTTTCTACGCAAGAATGATAAATGAGGGCCAATGTCATTACAATGAACTACATTAGGGAAAAATGTGATCAATAACTCATGGCAAAATATTTTTACATTAACATAAGTTTATCAGTTTTCACTTTCACAAGTCAAAGCAATTCATCATTACTCAAGATTTAACAGTTGGGTCATTCCTGGGATTCGGTAATATTTCAACTTGGACTTTTTTAATTTTTGAACTACATATGATTACATTTCTAAATACCTCACATTATTAGGCACATATCAAACCTTCAAAAAATCATATTTTCCCATCTCAGGCATTAAAGACTTTTTATTATTTTCAGTTTTTTTCAGATTTGTACACCTTTTATTCTCAACCCCGTAACGGACAAAATTGAATTAGTTTAAACAGGATTTTACACAAAACTTGTTATAAAACAAACATCTACCTACTGCTCATGTGTCCCTCATACCAATTCAATGACTTCAAATGTAACATTTATGATCATTTTCACATTTGTATGTGATGGAAGTTACAAATATCCAAATTGTTTGTCCGTGGTCTCTTTATTTTAGTAAGAAAAAATGTAATTTAGATGTTTCACTAAAACCACAATTTTACTGTGTTAGCCCTTAACATGTCGGGTGGTAATCAGCAAGAAATGCTTGAATTTTTAATTGTCTTCCTTATTTTATTTTCCAAAAATATTAATGTGACAGGGTTGAGAATACTGTGATGGGGTTGAATACTGTAACAGGGTTGAAAGGACACATTGGCCTACTTTTAATTTGTATTTGTTTAATACGAAAATCCCTCTTTGAGACTCAAACAAAACACTATTTTATTTTAGGCAACCATGTAATAAAGACATAGTCATATTTCGTTTTTAAGTTTTTACTTTATTATCTGAACTGCAGTGAGAATTTAAACAAAGAAAATCTACTGCAGACAGTATGGTCGTTAGTAACTTTCAAATTTTTGGTAAGAAAAAACAAAAATAGATTACCAAACAGAACCTTTTATCAAATGGGCACAATAGGTAAATTCACTAGTGTCTAAAACATTCCTCAGTGCTGGAACATAAAACAAAACTGCAGCAGATAACGGCAGATTTGAAGGCCAATCTCTTCCAGCTGGCCTCGTAGAGATTCTGGCAAACCGTCCGGCGCCTCAGGAGAGGGAAGCAGTGCCCTACCAACACTGTCTACAGTGGAGGTGGGCAGCTGTTGACCTCAACTGGGGATGTCGTTGGACGGTGGAAGGAATACTTCGAGGATCTCCTCAATCCCGCCGTCACGTCTTCCATTAAGGAAGCAGAGGCTGGGGGCTCAGAGGTGGACTCGTCCATCACCCAAGCTGAAATCACAGAGGTAGTCAAGAAGCTCCTTGGTGGCAAGGCACAGGGGGTGGATGAGATCCGCCCTGAGTACCTCAAGTCTCTGGATGTTGTGGGGCTGTCTTGGCTGACACGTTTCTGCAGCATCACGTGGCGGTCGGGGACAGTGCCTCAGGGATGGCAGACCGGGGTGGTGGTCCCTCTTTTTAAGAAAGGGGACCGGAGGGTGTGCTCCAACTACAGGGGGATCACACTTCTCAGCCTCCCTGGGAAAGTCTATGCCAGGGTACTGGAGAGGAGAATAAGGCAGATAGTAGAACCTCGGATCCAGGAGGAACAGTGCGGTTTTCGCCCAGGCCGTGGAACACTGGACCAGCTCTATACCCTCTACAGGGTGCTGGAGGGTTCATGGGAGTTTGCCCAACCAGTCCACATATGCTTTGTGGATTTGGAGAAGGCATTCGACTGTGTCCCTCGCGGCGACCTGTGGAGGGTGCTCTGGGAGTATGGGGTCCGGGGTCCTTTGCTAAGGGCTGTCCGGTCCCTGTACGACCAAAGCAGGAGCTTAGTTCGCATTGCCGGCAGTAAGTCAGACTTCTTCCCGGTGCATGTTGGACTCTGGCAGGGCTGCCCTTTGTCGCAGGTTCTGTTCATAATTTTTATGGACTGAATTTCTAGGCGCAGCCAGGGGCCGGAGGGTGTCAGGTTTGGGGACAACACGATTTCATCTCTGCTCTTTGCGGATGGTGTTGGCCCCTTCAGACCAGGACCTTCAGCATGCACTGGGACGGTTTGCAGCCGAGTGTGAAGCGGCTGGGATGAGAATCAGCACCTCCAAATCCGAGGCCATGGTCCTCAGTCGGAAAAGGGTGGCTTGCCCACTTCAGGTTGGTGGAGAGTTCCTGCCTCAAGTGGAGGAGTTTAAGTATCTTCGGGTCTTGTTCACGGGTGAGGGAAGGATGGAACGGGAGATTGACAGATGGATCGGTGCAGCTTCTGCAGTAATACGGTCGATGTACCTGTCTGTCGTCGTGAAGAAATAGCTGAGCCGCAAGGCGAAGCTCTCGATTTACCGGTCAATCTACGTTCCTACTCTCACCTATGGTCATGAGCTTTGGGTCATGACCGAAAGGACAAGATCCCGGATACAGGCGGCCGAAATGAGCTTTCTCCGCAGGGTGGCTGGGCGATCCCTTAGAGATAGGGTGAGAAGCTCGGTCACTCGGGAGGAGCTCAGAGTAGAGCCGCTGCTCCTCCACATCAAGAGGGGCCAGCTGAGGTGGCTCGGGCATCTGTTCCGGATGCCTCCTGGACCAGGGCCGGCGCGTCCATATAGGCGAACTAGGCAATTGCCTAGAGCGGCACTTTTGTAAGGGCGGCAAAATGTGTGCCAACCGGGATGAACAATTCACAAAATAGGCTATATGATTCGCTGAGCTGCCGCTGCCCCGCCCCGCCCCGCCCCCTGCTCTCACGAGTCATGACTGAGTGATGGGAAGTTCAGATCATTTTACTGACTCTCTTTTACGATCTCGTTCATCAAAATGAACGAATCTTTATTTGAGTAATTTCGTGGCTTAATTTCGTGGCGTAATTTAAGTGGCTTTAAATGTTACTTTTAACAGCCAAATTCCCCGATCACATCCACCTACGCAATGTTGATCATATTCTGAATTAAGAAAATCATTATAATGCAGTCAAAAATAATTTACAGGGAACATAAGTATTTGCAAGGATGACACGCCGTCAAGTCCACCAAAGAACCAAGAGGCCGCTAGCACAGCTAACCTTACTGGAATTTCTATTAAAAAAAAGTTACACACCTGGCATCCCTCTCGAAACGGTTCTCATTTGCGCTTGAATATGTTCACACTATAAAAAAAAAATTTTTTCCTTTTTTTTTTTTTTTACATTTATCTTATATAGCCTATAGCCATTTTAATAGGATGGACAGTTGAAGGAACCCAACCTAATATATTTGCTTCCTCTTGGCCTACTAAAGTGTTCATACAACGGGAGTATTCTCTGGCTAGAGCAGAACAGCGGAGTGTGTGTGGACAGAAGTGCCTGAGCTTGTGTTTTGGGTTAAGCTGCGTTGTTTTGACATTGTGGAAAATAGAATAACAGAAACAAAATGTATTAGCCTTTTTACCCGTTATTATCAATCGAAATTAATCTTGTTTTTAATTTAACTTAATTTCGTTTTTCTTTATTTAAATTTCGTTTTTTCTTTATTTAAATTCGTTTTTTCTTTATTTAAATTTTGTTTTTCTTTATTTAAATTTTGTTTTTCTTTATTTAAATCTACCCTTTACTGTGTCAGTAATTTTTTAATCAGAAAAATATTAGACTACCTTAAAAGTAGCCTATTGCTTAAGTTAACAGACCTGTGAGTGTGCGTTTAATAAGCAAATAAGCCCTGCCCGCGTGAGGTGCGCCGCTTCCCGCTCGCGCTGTTCTGTATACTAAAAGTTTATAAATTCTGAACGTGTTGCGTCTCGTGTGTCCATCTATATTGCACAAAATGCGATACTGCACTCCCTTGTGAAGTCGACTGGATGAACGGTTCTCCAAATAATCAAAATGCAAACAGAAAGACAGACATATAGAGATTCCTGCCTTTATTAGAGGGAAGAATATGTTCAGCTCCCTCTGCCCGAAGCTTCAAATATTCGATGTTCATTACTACCGAAGCTTCGAAGCTCAAAAATGGTATTCGGACCAGCCCTAGGGGCGGCACAATTGTTTTTCGCCTAGAGCGGCAGAAGTGCACCCGCCGGCCCTGTCCTGGACGCCTTCCCGGGGAGGTGTTCCCGGCGCGTCCCACTTGGAGGAGTCTCCCGGCTGGCCTGGGAACGCCTCGGTGTGCCCCCGGAAGAGCTAGAGGAAGTGTCTAGGGAGAGGGAAGTCTGGGCATCTCTGCTTAGACTGCTACCCCCGCGACCTGGCCCCGTATAAGCGGAAGAAGATGGTATGGTATGGTACATGCTCTAAACTAATTTTCTACTCTCAACTTATTAGTTATGATTTTGGTAATAATATATTTACTGAAATTAAATTTCTAAATTGAAATCATTGATTAAATTAAATGAATAACTCAACCCTGTCACAAAGTTTACAACCCCAAAACAATGACATATGTGACGGGGTTGAGTGTGATGGGGTTGAGTTTTTTTGCTCAAAATGGCCACTGCTCTTAATGTGGTGTAGAAGAGTGGGCCACATGGCAGCCAATGAAATAAGTATATTTTAGATTTTTATGGATTAAAATAAAATTTTGAAAAAGTCATCATTTTCCATCTAAATTGTATGTGATGGGGTTGAGTTGTTAAGCTTGACAGTAACCTCCCTGACTATAATACACCTCAAAAAATGAATAAAAAGTGTGATATCACTCATCTTCTTCTGCACCATGCTGTTGAAGAGAGCTGAATGATGCAACTTCCTGTGAATGATGTCACATATGGGTGGAGTCTAAATTATTATGGGCGGAGAATGGTTGGCGTGACGGGGTTGAGTTCAGACTGAGGGACGTAACTTTATAAGTTGTTTTTTATCAAATATCTTGCTTTTTTTTTTACATTTTCTTTTCAAAAGCAAAGAACACAAATAAATACTTGCATTATTGCCGAAAATTATAGACACTGTGCACATTTTATTAATTATTTTCCAAGTACAAATTCAGCGAAGAACCTCAGGGACATGACAAAATGCTTGCTGTAAGACAGAAATACGATTTTTTTTATTGATAAAAATTATTTAAATGCAATAATTATTTGTATTCATTATAAAGGACATACCAAAGTATTGTGAAAAGCTTTTAACATTTTATTTTGGTGAACCACCACTTTAAAAAATCTAGGGGACTGAAATATTACCGAATCCCAGGAATGACCCAGTTGAAATGACTATACGTCCTTAATTTAATGCAGCAAAAATTATTTTACAGTGTAGGCTACTAAGATCTTTTCTTTTTTTTCTCAGCCTTTTTCTTGGTTGCTTTTATAAACAGACAACCATTTATTTAACAGTGCCTTTTATAAAAGAGACTATAATATAACTAAAAATTACCATTATGTAGAATATTTTTGTACTTCACTTTTATTTGTTCCCATGTTCTAGTGTGGTGACTCTGACATTACAATGAACAAAGTAATTATGCAATTATTAAAATACAAATATATAGGCTAATAAGTGATAAAAACATCTAACATGGCCACTTCTAACGGATTTAAATTGTCTGCTACTTTTTGCCAGCCCTCTCTCCTGGCTTTTGTAGGCTTTGAGGTGTTCCCTGGCGTTTTGATTAAACATTAAAATTCCGAATTAACTTCGACTATTAGTTCTTGCTCTGCTGAGGAGAAAAACTGTGCGCGCTCTTTGGCCACGCTGAGTAGCCAATAGCAGCATTGCTGATCAATGTTTCTACTATCGATACATATCCCCTTTTAACCCAGCGCATGAACTCGCAATTATCTCAGATAACTCAATCCAGCTATACTAATTAGGGATGTCCCGATCAGGTTTTTTTGCCCTCGAGTCCGAGTCCGAGTCATTTGATTTTGAGTATCTACCGATACCGAGTCCCGATCCGATACTTCTATAATGCATAAAAAAAGAATAAAGAAGAGCGAAAAAACAGATCCAGGATGTTCCTTATTTTTTATTTAATTCACCTTATTTTAACATTCAACAACTCTGTTAACAAACAGAGCACTTCTGTGAGGTAGCTTGAACAATCAAGTAATAAATAACATAAATTCTTCACTTTTGGACTTTAGTGCAACAGTAAATATAAAAAAAGTCTAATATATAAACAAATAGCACCTCAACTTAAAATACCCGGCAGGCATGTAAACAAATACAAAATAAAAGTGCCACAGTGTTTGCAAAGCCAGTAATGTGCTTTTAGGAACTGCACTCCTAAGGCCGGGTTCACACCGGACGCCGAAGCGGCGCGGAACGGAGGCCGCTTCCTTTCGGCGCCCATGTTAACCTATGGTGTCGTTCACACCAGACGCGGAGCGCCGCGGCCGGCCCGCGCCGTGAAGCGCCAGTTTCGGCGTCTGGTCTATTTTTTGCGCGACCGCGAGTGATCCGCGTCCATTCCGGCAGGAAGTCACACCAAGAAACACGAGACATCCGGTCAATTGTCAAAATAAAAGCAATTTTCAAATTAAAATACCGCGAGTGACAAATGCGATCATATTTGTGTATCTAAACAGACTAGAAAGATGAAAACAAACAAAGAAAAAAACTGTCTACCATATTCTCTCTCTGGCTGCGTGTGTGTCTCGACAACGGATTAATAAAATAAGTGTACAAACTTCTTGGTTACAAACAAGCATGGTGTATTCATTTTATGAGGTTATTTACTTACCCATGATGTAAAAAATAGCTCTGAATAAACAACAACTGAGCAGAAGCGCTTGTCGACCGCCGCGGAGAATACGCGTCTGGTGTGAACAGGCAGGCGCCGGACCGCGCGTGATTTTCCGTTCCGCGCCGCTTCGGCGTCCGGTGTGAACCAGGCGTAAGGCCGGGTTCATACCGGACGCCGAAGCGGCGCGGAACGGAGGCCGCTTCCTTTCGGCGCCCATGTTAACCTATGGTGTCGTTCACACCAGACGCGGAGCGCCGCGGCATACCGCGGCCGGCCTGCGCCGTGAAGCGCCAGTTTCGGCGTCTGGTTATGGCAAGCCAAGAGGCTCAGAAATACGCCATAGATTAATCGCGTTTAAAGCCAAACGCCGTCAAATACGGCGTTTTAAACCGTATTGGACGCCGCAAAATACGCCGTTGTAATTACAAACGCCGTAAAAGACGCGCGAAATACGTCAATGACGCCGTATTTGACGGCGTTTTAGTGTGCATGGAAAGCGCCGCTTTTTACGCCGTTCATCTCGCCATTTGACGCCGTAAAAAACGCCGTTTTGGTTGCACAGAGCGCGCGCTATTTTACGGCGTTTTGCTTATAATATAATGAGACACGCCCACTGATTTCCACAGCCAGTAAGTTTGAACTGTTCTCTCCCAATCAATGATGAACTGAGTCAGACCAGACGAATTCAGCACGGATCATTTGTGGTAATCCAATTCTTATGCTCATATGAGGAGTTATTAAACAAGGAAAAGAATCCAGGTCGTATTGGCTTAACTCGGCACATTTCCATCTAAGTGCTGAATAACACAAAATATTGATATAACCCATAGAATGCCCTATGAATTTGTGTGTTTTAAATAGACCTATTTGAAAAAAAAAAATAAGACGAATGTATTTTTTGCTATTTCTAAAAAATGTGGCAGGTTTGTTGGTATGTCTATAAGCTTCTCCTTCCAGAATTAAATAGTGTTCCGATTTTTGTAGGCTAATTAAATTCGTGTTTTATTCATATTATATTCATTAATAAAAATAACATAGCCTAGTTATTTCTTTCCCACATTTGAGTCATTATTCTTAAAAGAAATGTAAATTATGCTTGCAACAATAGCTGTAGGTTAATTGGCCTGGATGAGTGTGATTGGCCTAATATTGTGTCCCAGACCGGCATTAAATAATTCGTGAATATTTGTAAAAATTCGTGGCTTGAAAGAGTTGGAAAATTGACAGTTCTGTCGATGTTTTGCCCAGGCAGGGTTAGTTAAGTAAAACTAAAACTATTAAAAACATTTAAATGCTAATCGAAATAAACCTGAAATAAAGGAAAATATAACTATTAGTTGAAAAACTTAAACTAAACGGAAATGAGAAATGTTTTTTTTTTTTTTTTTTTATCAACAAACTGGATTCATTTCGGTTTTTTTGTTTGTTTTTTTTTGCCACCTTCAACCGACGCGATCTTCCATTCATTAACCGACACGATTATGTTAAATTAAAATTAAATTAAATTAGAATGAATAAGTGACTGTGACCCATTAAAAATACCAAAAATATTTTTTAGTTTTAGCCTGCATGTAAAATAGCAGCAACAGAATAGGGGGATTCATTCTTCTGTGAACGGAGAAAAAACAGGATAACATCCATAACTCTATACTCTATCCATAATTCTGATACAATGTCTGAACAATCCGGCGACTCAAAACGGGGGTTGGAGGTAACGGAACAAAAAAAATAATAATTACACTGCCTACGTAGCTTCTCTGCAGGGGCGGCGCCAGAGATTTTTTAACGCATGTGCTGAGGGGGTGCTAGATCATTGACAGGGGGAGATGCGCAAAACTTGGCCACTAAATATTTAATATTCAGTTATTTTAATGATCACAATTCAAGTTTTATTAAATTGAACAAGCGCAACATTCAGCATTCAGCACAATCAAATATTCTAAAAGATGTAGGCTATTATTAATAATAATGTTATATCAACATAATATCTCGTTATTTCGACATATGTGTGCGTGCAACAAGCAAGATGTGCATTTGTAAATCCGGTGACGTGCATTGATTTTTATTAATAAACTAGTGTTTCTGACTGTCTGCTGCAAAGATGAAGTTGACGATCGCCATATTCGTAGTGAACGCGCCTGAGAGAAATGCACATAATGGATTACATAATCAGAGAGTAGCCTTTTTCTTTTCTTTTCTTTTTCTTTTTTTTTTTTGAATTTTGAATTATTTCGTTTAAAGACATTTCAAGCTTTGTGTATTTGATGTATTTCTCATGTCTGTGTGAGGCATACACTGAGTTTCGTTAAGTTAGGATGAGATGCGCTCCAGTTCACGTGCAATGCAAGTGACCGCGCGGGCGCCTCCATGATTATATTGTCCATTATATTTGCTTATTCATTAAATCCAGGCAATTGGTTGATGAAAAATTGATTAAAATTAAGATACAATTTATACAAAACGAAATTCACTTTAAAGAAAGGATTTCTACAAAACAAAACTTAATGAAGTGGTCAAAATCATGTCTGACCCACTGCATGTCTCATATTGCGCATCCTATCTTACTCGTGCTGTTCACTTTTCATAAATCAACATAAATGGAAAAAAATAACATTATAATATTTTAACAAATATGAAACTAAATGCACTTATTTAATGGCTACAACAGTATAGTAGGCCTACAGACTCTCTTTGTACAAATTGCTGCACATTCATTTAATTCTGAATTTTGCACACACAAGTTGAAAGGCATTTGTTCAAATCAAGTTCACGGATAATTGTGCGTGCATTTATTAATCATTATGATACTAAAATCATAACAAAGTGGGCTATGCTATGTACAAAACAAATCAGATGAGGCCAGAACGCAATTACACGTTAAGTATTTTCCCCCCATAGAAAACCATTATAAGAACGCTTAATGTGACTTATTGCAGATTAGAATGTCCCCTTATTATGTCGAAATAACGAGATATTATGTCGATACTACTGCTGTGTCCACCATGGTCTCCACATTCTTGATCAGCGGAAACGATTTTTGCTTGTTTGGGATCTGACTGGCCAGCGTATTTAACTTTGCTGTCTTTTTGACATTTTTCCCCTGAGTGAAACGATCGAGGCTAACAGCAATCTCAACAAGCACAACAAGCGGGCAAGTCATGTGTCACCCATGTTCACTTGTTCCGGCGTGTTCCGGCTCAAATTAAGCCCTGTGTGACACCCTTTTAAAATGTGAAAATCCTATTAATTTTGCTTTATTGATTTGAATGTTCTTTAATATTTTCTTTAATTTCAGTTTATTATTTAGCTTGGATTATTTTAATACATAAAATGAATAATTCCTTGGGAGCATACGAATTGGATTACCACAAATGATCCGTGCTGAATTCGTCTGGTCTGACTCAGTTCATCATTGATTGGGAGAGAACAGTTCAAACTTACTGGCTGTGGAAATCAGTGGGCGTGTCTCATTATATTATAAGCAAAACGCCGTAAAATAGCGCGCGCTCTGTGCAACCAAAACGGTGTTTTTTACGGCGTCAAATGGCGAGATGAACGGCGTAAAAAGCGGCGCTTTCCATGCACACTAAAACGCCGTCAAATACGGCGTCATTGACGTATTTCGCGCGTCTTTTACGGCGTTTGTAATTACAACGGCGTATTTTGCGGCGTCCAATACGGTTTAAAAACGCCGTATTTGACGGCGTTTGGCTTAAACGCGATTAATCTATGGCGTATTTCTGAGCCTCTTGGCTTGCCATAGCATTCACACCGCACGCAGAAGCGGCGCGGCAGCGCGTAGCAGGAGCAGAGCAGGAACAGCAGTGCCGCGATAGTTTCGGCGCCCAGTCTATTTTTAACGCGCCGCTTACGCTGAATTAAAGTGACAATGCATTGATCATGGCCAAAATACACCGCAATTTTACCCAAAAAGCGCATTGATGGTGTATATTGTGTTTTAAACAGTCAATCAAATGACCAACAGCAATTTAAAAACAAAACAAATGTCCAAAAACAAACTTGTTGCCCGAACAATAAAAACAAAGATGAACCAAAAGTTATATAAATGAAATTATTAATAAAATACAAAAATACTTGCTTCTTGACAAGTCTTTTCTCCTAAATGTATTTGAAAACGAAATAAAGCAATGGCAACTCACCCATTATAGAGTACTCTGTCTGTACACACGCCGCGGTTCAGCCGCGCGTGACAAACGCTGCCAGTGTGAAAGCAAAACGCATGTGTCCTGCTCCCGCTCACCATACGCACTGCTCCTGCGCTGCTCATGCTCTGCTAACGCGTGCAGTGTGAAACCGGCGTTAAAGTGACAATGCATTGATCATGGCCAAAATACACCGCAGTTTTATCCAAAAAGTGCATTGATGATATCTATTGTGTTTTAAACAGTCAATCAAATGACCAACAGCAATTTAAAAAGAAAACAAATGTCCAAAAACAAACTTGTTGCCAGAACAATAAAAACAAAGATGAACCAAAAGTTATATAAATGAAATTATTAATAAAATAAGCTTCTTGACAAGTCTTTTCTCTTAAATGTATTTGAAAACGAAATAAAGCAATGCCAACTTATCCATTATAGAGTTACTCTGTCTGGCGTGACAAACGCTGCCAGTGTGAAAGCAAAACGCGCGTGTCCTGCTCCTGCTCACCATACGCACTGCTCCTGCGCTGCTTACGCTCTGCTCGCGTGCAGTGTGAAACCGGCGTAACTCTGTGGCACCGCATAACTATAGATGTGTTAAAAAATAATGAGAATATATATATACATATACAGGTCCTTCTCAATAAATTAGCATATTGTGATAAAGTTCATTATTTTCCATAATGTAATGATAAAAATTAAACTTTCATATATTTTAGATTCATTGCACACCAACTGAAATATTTCAGGTCTTTTATTGTTTTAATACTGATGATTTTGGCATACAGCTCATGAAAACCCAAAATTCCTGTCTCAATAAATTAGCATATCATGAAAAGGTTCACTAAACGAGCTATTAACCTAATCATCTGAATTCACTAATTAACTCTAAACGCCTGCAAAAGATTCCTGAGGCTTTTAAAAACTCCCAGCCTGGTTCATTACTCAAAACCGCAATCATGGGTAAGACTGCTGACCAGAAGGCCATCATTGACACCCTCAAGCAAGAGGGTAAGACACAGAAAGAAATTTCTGAACGAATAGGCTGTTCCCAGAGTGCTGTATCAAGGCACCTCAGTGGGAAGTCTGTGGGAAGGAAAAAGTGTGGCAAAAAACGCTGCACAACGAGAAGAGGTGACCTGACCCTGAGGAAGATTGTGGAGAAGGACCGATTCCAGACCTTGGGGGACCTGCGGAAGCAGTGGACTGAGTCTGGAGTAGAAACATCCAGAGCCACCGTGCACAGGCGTGTGCAGGAAATGGGCTACAGGTGCCGCATTCCCAAGGTCAAGCCACTTTTGAACCAGAAACAGCGGCAGAAGCGCCTGACCTGGGCTACAGAGAAGCAGCACTGGACTGTTGCTCAGTGGTTGCTCAAATTTTGCATGTCATTCGGAAATCAAGGTGCCAGAGTCTGGAGGAAGACTGGGGAGAAGGAAATGCCAAAATGCCTGAAGTCCAGTGTCAAGTACCCACAGTCAGTGATGGTCTGGGGTGCCATGTCAGCTGCTGGTGTTGGTCCACTGTGTTTTATCAAGGGCAGGGTCAATGCAGCTAGCTATCTGGAGATTTTGGAGCACTCCATGCTTCCATCTGCTGAAAAGCTTTATGGAGATGAAGATTTCATTCTTCAGCATGACCTGGCACCTGCTCACAGTGCCAAAACCACTGGTAAATGGTTTACTGACCATGGTATTACTGTGCTCAATTGGCCTGCCAACTCTTCTGACCTGAACCCCATAGAGGATCTGTGGGATATTGTGAAGAGAAAGTTGAGAGACGCAAGACCCAACACTCTGGATGAGCTTAAGGCCGCTATCGAAGCATCCTGGGCCTCCATAACACCTCAGCAGTGCCACAGGCTGATTACGGCCATGCCACGCCGCATTGAAGCAGTCATTTCTGCAAAAAGGATTCCCGACCAAGTATTGAGTGCATAACTGAACATAATTATTTGAAGGTTGACTTTTTTTGTATTAAAAACACTTTTCTTTTATTGGTCGGATGAAATATGCTAATTTATTGAGACAGGAATTTTGGGTTTTCATGAGCTGTATGCCAAAATCATCAGTATTAAAACAATAAAAGACCTGAAATATTTCAGTTGGTGTGCAATGAATCTAAAATATATGAAAGTTTAATTTTTATCATTACATTAGGGAAAATAATGAACTTTATCACAATATGCTAATTTATTGAGAAGGACCTGTATATCCGAGTCCTGATCGGGAGGTAACGTCCGATTCCGATCAGTCTGAAAACACGTGATCGGGCCCGATTTCCGATCACGTGATCGGATCGGGACATCCCTAACCCCTCATTTAAACTGAACACGGCTGCGGCGCATTACGGCTGCGACACGGCTACCGGAGCTGATCGCGCCCATTCTAGTCAATGCTTGTGTTTACACCGGCCGCGGCGCGGCGCGTTTCAGAAGCGGCTCTCCGCGCCGCTTCGCTAAATATAGGCGCCTAGTCTATTTTTGACGGACGCGCGTCCAAGTCGCACCGGAAATACAAAATAAAAGTAAAAGAAACATTGTCAAATTCAAAATAAACACCCTGTGCAAACTCCCAAACGTATCACACACCAATATCCTTGGTAGAAACCATAGACTGTATGGTAGAAACCCCAAAATCAAGAAAAACCACGTCGGACAGGCAAATCACGTGGTCTCGCGCATCCAGTCGCTCTGCTTCTGAAATGCTCCTGGTGTGAATTGGCACCGCGTGGAGGACGGAATAAAACCTTGGCGCAGATGTAATGCACCGCACACGTATGCAGTGTAAATGAGGGGTAATACTAATCATATCCGGCAAGTGTGTTCGAAGAACCGGGTTAGCCAGATCATGATTAGCACGATGATATCATCTTGGATGTGTCATTTGATCTCGGATGTAATAAGCAACGTACGAAGAACGAGCCCCGGGAAGCAGACACAATCTGTCAGTTCAAATCTAGACTAAAAACACATCTCTTTGGCCTAGCATACACATAACACATTATAGACTTCTATAATTCAATGTTAGGCTGCATAGATTAGGTCAGCTGGAACCGGGAACACTCCCCATAAATCCTGATGTACTTTTTACATCATAAGGATGGCGTCTACGCTAAAATTAATCTCTCTGTTTATCCGAGGTTTACCGCAGTCCGCCGGATCCAGGCCACATCCAGATCAGATGAAGGACCTGCGCCTGGACACGATGACAACGCAGTCCTGAAGTGTCAACCAGTCCCTCCTTGTTTACTGAAGTCAGCCGGATCCCGGCCGTATCCAGATCAGATGGTGGATCAGCACCTGGACCCATCCATGACGCATCCCTGAAGTGCCAGCCTCATCAGCCCTGTGAAGGCCTCATTGACACAACAGCCATCGGTACTGATCCTCAACAAACTCGTCTCCATACCGGCGTGATGACTCCGACCTCCAACCAGATGGAACTGGATAAATATTCTGAATGTTCTGATCCAATCTAACTTCTGACCTGTAATGCTGCCTGGATCATAATCATACACTGTTTGCTCGTTGGCCAGAGGAGAACTGGCCCCCGACTGAGCCTGGGTTCTCCCAAGGTTTTTTTTCTCCATTCTGTCATCTGATGGAGTTTTGGTTCCTTGCCACTGTTGCCTTGGCTTTTGGCTTGCTTAGTTGGGGACATTTAATATTCAACAATATTATTGATCTGCCTTACTTAAGGTGTACGATGATGCAATTTTCTTCTAGAAACAAACTTTGTTGTATTATTTTCATGTTATCACCGTGAATCTGCTTTGATACAATCTGCATTGGAAAGAGCGCTATATAAATAAAGGTGATAACACACAGTGGAATATTTAGACCCTATTTAGTAAGCAAAACCCTGCGATTCAAAATCAAAAATCAAATCCAATATAAAGATATTAGATGTGATTTCAAAAGTCAAGAAGTTCCCCTCTGAGAAAGATCAATCTTCACTAGCAACATCTGATCTAAGCATCTACTGTATATGTGTATACATAATAAACAAGTTTGTGTGAAAATTGTTCTGTTCCAGATTAAGCATGGCCACAGTTTGCACTCAACGACTTCCTTCTGCTTAAGGACATCAAGTAAGTTTATAGACGGACAAGCAGAAAGTCACGTTAGTTAGTTAGTAACTAAGTTAGTAACTAAGTTAGTTAGAAGTTAGTTAGTAAAGGGGATTATTAATAACTCTTTAGGACAAGCATATTTGAAAACAAACAAATCACATATGTCAAAAAAAAAAAAAAAAAAAAAATGAGAGAAAAAAATCTGTGAAACATCAACAGATTATATTCAATACAGCGTCCTGCACATAGGAGAAAAAATAACTCCCCAAATCCCTTGTGGGCAAAACAACCATGCCGCCACACTAAGCAGCATAAATCCAGGCAAAGGCAGAGCTGCTTTCATCTGGGCCTAGAGTGCCATTACGGGTGGTGTCTGTCTGCATAGCTGAACTGGGATGACCTTGCCTACAGAAGCACACAGCCCTACACTGTCCGGCAGTCCATGCCTCATGGGCCCTGGCAAACTGAGGCTAGCAAACACTCGGAGTGCCTCAGGGCTTGATATTCAGCCCTTTTTTTCTGTTTTCTGCTTGCCACACCCTCAGGCTTTTTTTCGTGCACACTGTTATGTCTGCCTCTTTGGCCCAATGACTCTGATGCTCTGTGGTTTGCAAGGACAGACATGCGCTCAAAATTTCCATGCTTTGAAAAGTGCAAAACAATAATATCCTCTCACTGACACGTACCGTTGGAAAATTTACTCGAGAAAAATGTGATATGATGATGTTGGCTAATGTTGAAAATACTGAATAAATGAGAAAAGTATGAAAATATAAACAAATATAAAATGAAGCAGAATGGCACCTTTTGTAATGGCTATAGGCACATGCAGCATTTAACATTTTCATTGACAGTGCGTTTAACTTGCACACAGGAGCAAAGTGTCCATTCAATTGATTCCTATGGGAGTCGAGCTTCATACTTGCACAGTGATTTGTAGGACTGACAGCGGATTGTAGAAAGCGTTGAGAGTAGTCGAGAGCATCCAAAAGTTGAGAAATCCTGTGCAAAGCTGTAAAGTTCAAGTAGTGACGTCTGTTTTGAATGTTTAAAAATATGCAGATTGTGCAGGAGTTTCTGCTGGATTTAGTGCATAAATCCTATTGTTTACATACTGGATGCTTTGCAGTTGTTACATATATTACATATATGTTAAATACTGCAATTTAGGGCGCTTTCATTGTAGGTGAGTAGGTGGCTGGGTTTATGAAATGTGCCACTATTGTTACTTTGGACATTCCAAAACAAAGCTTGCATGTTTCCAACTGAAATAATGTGCATAAAAGATCATTATATTAGCCATGTGCTGAATAAAACATAAATTTAATATGCCCGCTATAGCCTACAGACACCCCAAAGTGGAAGCAGTTTTGAGCGGCACTGAGCTGAGTTTTGACACACACACACACGAGTGCTACCAGGCAGTGGTGTGTGGTGGACTTCTAAAATGATGAGACAATGTCCCATCTTTATGTTTGCTTTTTAGTCATTTGTAAATTCATGTTTCGCTTGATATTTACACAGTTTGAACACCAAAACAATAGCATAATATTTTTGCATGTTGTATTAATGTCTGATCAAGTTGCTGCATTTTGACAAATTCTACATTACCTTAAGTAATCACTACAAAAGTACCAATTACAGAAACAATAACAGAAGTGCATCTTTGTTGAAATTTTAATGAACTGTAAAAATACAGAAAATAATAGCTTGACAGTCAATAACCACCTCTGGATAACTAACATATTATTGATTTGTAATATGTTATTGATATTGACTATTATTGATTTGACTGCACTGACAGTATTGGATGAGAACAACACAAACTTAATTGACACAATTGTCTTCTGTAGAGCTGCAATAGCTGAATCGAATTTGTTTCAAAATTGATGAACTTCGCAACATTGACACTGTTTTATTGAACTGAATTGAAACAATATTGAACAGACTTGTACTGAATAATGACACTGTAGAGCTACTTCACAGTTGAGTTGAGCTTGTTTCATCATTGATGAACTTTGCAACATTGATATTGAAATACATTAAATGAACATTGTGCTAAATAATGGCACTTTTGTTTTTTGTAGAGCTGCTTTACAACTCAAATTGAATTTGTTTCAAAATTTAAGAACTGTAAAACATTAAAGGTATTGTTCATCAAAAATGAACATTCTGTCATCAATTTCTTTCTTCTGCTGAACACAAAAGAAGATATTTTGAAGAATATGGGTAACCAAACAGTTGGGCCTCATTGGCCGTGTTTTCACTGGAAAAGCAAACTTACTAGAGCGTGTTTCCACTGTCACTTCCAGGGCTTGATCGGGCTGCAAGACATTTTAAACCATTTTCAGCTCAAAACTCACTTTCCGACAGCGAGTGTTTGAAATAACTTCCTTGCGATCTGATGGGGATTCTGATAGCTAAAGGCTACTTATGCTAACCATTGCGATAATAAATACACGTTTATGGAAAATACTAGAGACTGCTTGAGGAACGTAGACATAACATATATGATTAATGTGTTCTACTTTAATTTGAAATGGTAAATACCAGTTTGATTCAGCATGACTGATGTGCACTCTTGACACAAATGAATAAATTACTATCATTGTAACCTTTTTTATTGTAAAACATTGATCAAATATTGATACTGGAATCTTAAGTCTTTAAGTAAAGACCAAACGTTTACTTCTGTCATGCTCATTTTGCGATCTAGCTAGTTTTCAGTCAGCTGGTGAAACTGTGGGTTGTGTGACGTTGTTCTATGACATTGTTGTGTGACATCGCTGCGGGGCTACTGGGTCGACAGTGGAAACGCGACTTGATTTTGGGCTCTGTGCTTGAGGTCCGAGGCTACTGGCCCCACCCGGCACGCTGTTAGCCCTGGCTCGCACTGGCCCGACAGTGGAACAGCGGATACTGACTTCCATAGAATGAGAAAAAAAATACTATGTAAGTCAATGTGGCACATAAACTGTTTGGTTGCTGACATTCTTCAAAATATATTCTTTTGTGTTCAGCAGATGAAAGAAATTCATTGTTTTTTTGTTTTTTTTGGGTGAACCATCCCTTTAAATCTGTCCTTTTCCTGATTATTACTGTGAATCTGCTTTGAAATAATCTGTAATGAATAAAGTGCTACATAAATAAATGTGACTTGATTGACTTAATGGTAATAATGGAAACAATGGAAATAATTTACAATAATTGTTCTGGTTTCTCACAAGAATCATTTCTGAAACTGGAAGAAAGCTTCACAGAATCTTTACCTCGCTTATGTAGCCATCCTTCCTTCACAATGGCAATATCACTCATTATGGCTGGAGAGAAAATCCTTGTGTCCCTTTGACTCGGACCAGGGGCAGAAGGTGGGAAGTAGTGGGTGTCTTCAGTCTAGACATTCAGCAGGACAGGTGGTCTGTAGGAAACAGAAGACAATATTTTTTTTTTTTTTTTTTTTTTTTTTTTTTTTTTTTTTTAAAGCTATAGGGACATAATAGTTATTGATCTAATTATATCTAATATATATATAGACTAGCTATTTCTGAATTAGTTAAAGCCACATAAACTAATATTAATGAAGCTTTATCCCTCGGTTTCAGCTGAAAGTGTGCTTGCACTTTTCATAAATGTGTCTCTTACTGAATATATTTATATTGTGTCTGTTTAAAAAAAGGAAATAAAACCACACTGTAAAGACAAACAAACAAACAAACAAAAAACAGCTGACAGAAATGAATCTCACAGTGTTTACACCAGGCCTTCACCTACTTTACAGCTCTGCACACTTTTGGCATTCTCTTATTATTTATGATTCAATTACACATTGTGTATAATTTACATATGCATCATTTCCATTCAGACATGGGATACTACTGCGTTTAATGGTCATTGCGATCAGGTCCAGATGAAACCAACAGCACACTTGCATGTGGAAGCACAAACTGATCAGTGGACTTTTAGACCTCTGAATGAGTGTCTGTATACCATCTTTTTTATTAAGCCATCAGAGTGTGGATAATTTATATTTTTCCCTTTGCACACAATAAAAAAAATAAAAATTCTGATCACAATTCAAAGCGGAATTCTCATGACCCATAGAATCATTCCTGATTCTACTTTCAGGAATTCCTGAATCATTCCTGATCCACTACTATTGCTGCTATTTTTAGCCTAAATTCATGTGATATTTAATCTTTTGAATAATGATTTTATGCAATTTTAGTGTTTAAAATGAGTATGGCATATTTAATCAAAATGTGTTTAAAATCATTATGGAATTGTGACATATGTCATTACTACATTCAATCTAGTAAAAGAGCGTGTAAACATGGTCCAGAAAGAGTCAGAGTCAATCGCATACACAACTGTATGCATAGTTGCATACACAACGATCCTACATCAGACTAAGGGTACACAAATTCTTCGACTAAGTTTTGCAAATTAACTCTTTAAAAGACACAATAGTTTGTTACAGTATAGTATTAGAACGAGCCGAGTCAACTGGGGAATAGCTTTGACTGTAGTTTCTGAGGTCTGTCTATTAAAACCTGCTGCCCTTGATGCACCCCACAGCTATGCAGCCTCCGGCTGCTTGGAATGCAGTGAGAAAGAATAGCGTTCTCCTGCCTCAGAGCCGTCTGAAACAACAACCCTATGTGAACTTCCCCTCCCCCTGCCTCAGAGATCAGCTACTCCGAGATGCAGGTACTCCTCTGACACAAAACACACACGCATGCACAAAACATACCATCACTAACCCTGGGATGGCAACACATGTGAGAAGCAAAAAAAAGTTAGATGACATGCAATCACATAATCTATGAGAGAACACAAACATACGGTAAAAATACACACTGAAGAACCATTTACTCACAATGATGCCAAGCAAATGCAAAGGTGCACATAGACCTACAACACTCGGGCACAACTACCTTCTCTAATGTCTGTCTGTCTGTCTCACACAACCCCACACGCACCAGGGAAGTCTCATGTGTGTCTGGTGCTGCCACTGCAGCTTGTCTCTGAGAACGGCCCCTCCCAAAGCAGCCACGCTGTGGGAGAAAAAGAGAGGGTAAAAAAGTGGGCGGGCGACCAAGCCTGTGCTCAATGCAGCACTCCATATGAACTCAATGGCCTCACAAATGGTCACGTGGCACAAATAAAGCGAAAGAGTGAGAGACAGAGGCCACTGAGGCCATACACTTCATTCAACATTTCTGCTCTTACTCGTGGCTCAGTGAGAAAGAGAAAGGGAGGAAAAGGCATCAGTGACCCCGGTTTTTAGGAGCGTTCAATAGCATTCAAAGAAAACATTTATTGCTCTGTGGTTGCTTTTCCTAAGCTCAGGAGACTTGTTTGTTCTATGATTGTGAAGAATGAAGAATTGTGATTCTTATATATCTCTTATTTTAGTATTAACAGCATTTCAGATGTTTTCTACTAAATTTCCTTAGGACAAATAAAAATAGAGACACATGAGAAATATTTGAAAGAAAAAGACCCAAAACTGAGAATGTGTTAGAATAAACATAAAACATATCTTTATTGTCTTGCTGCAATCTCTTTCTAGACTCCATTAAAGGAACATTTTATTGCTCAGATGTTTTTTTATCAACTGCTGGCGGTAGATCCTAATCCTATTTAGTACCAAAACTTTGGAACAGTCTTCCTAACATTGTCCGGGAAGCAGACACACTCTGTCAGTTCAAAGCTACACTATAAACACATCTCTTTGACCTAGCATACACATAACACATTATAGACTTTTATAATTCAATGTTAGGCTGCATAGATTAGGTCAGCCGGAACCGGGAACACTTCCCATAAATCCTGATGTACTCGTTACATCATAAGAAGAATGGCGTCTACGCTAATATTAGTCTCTCTGTTTATCCCGGGGTTTACCGCAGTCCGCCGGATCCAGGCTGCATCCAGATCTGATGAAGGACCTGTGCCAGGATGCGACGACAGCGCAGTCCTGAAGTGTCAAATAGGCTCTTCCCTGTGAAGGCCTCCCTCCCCTCCCTTTACCTCTCTACAGATAAAGCGTTGTCGGGATAATTCCGGTTCGCGTGGCTATGTGGAAGCGATAAAAATTCTGTATTATAAATTTTAAGGCCAGACAAGTAGTATGTTGAGGGTTGATTTGTAGGGAAAGACTACACGCCTGCGCACATATATTCAAACACACATAGACTGAACTCGTTATACGCATGTGCACGCCATCGGCGTTCTCACTGGTTCGCGTTTTTGAAGTTTGCGCAGACAGAACTTAAGAGTTTTCTGTAAAAACGGTGTGGTGTTAGCAAGTTAATAATTAATGATCGTTGCGACGGACGTGAATCAATCAAACTAACTTTAGCTGGACAATAACTTTATTCTAGAGCTGCTATAAAGCCAAAACAATCTCTGTTACTTTAATTTCCTATTATCAATGTAAAGCTGCTTTGGAACAATCTACATTGTTAAAAGCGCTATATAAATGAAGATGACTTGACTTGACTTGACTTTATGCCAAGCAAATGCAAAGGTGCACATAGACCTACAACTCTCGGGCAGAACTACCTTCTCTAATGTCTGTCTGTCTGTCTCACACAACCCCACATGTGATTCTCATATATCTCTCATTTTAGTATTAACAGTGTCTCAGATGTTTCTCCTATAATTCCTTAGACACAAAAGTAGACACAACTGAGACATGAGAAAGTTCTGAGAAAAAGGAGACATGGAAGATCTCTTTATTGTTTTGCAGAGGTTGCTCTTTTTTATTATTATTTTATGCCATTGGGGTTTTTCACCTTTATTGGACATGAGAGTAGGAGGAGAGATGAGAAGGGAACATGAGCAGGAAAGTACCTTTACCCTGTCGATGTGCTGCTCACAAGGCTATGGCTCTGACAGAGGTTTCTCTAAGCTCCGGATACTAAGGGTGATTCTCTTATATGTCTCATTTAGGTATCAACTTTGTCTTCAGATGTCTTCAATTTTATTTAGGAGAAACATGTTACATTTATTTATATATATATATATATATATATATATATATATATATATACATTCTTAATATTGTAAATATTGAAACGTCTCGGTTACGTACGTAACCCTCGTTCCCTGAAGGAGGGAACGGAGACATCACATCGGTGACCGATGAATAGGAATCTCGCTAGAGAGGCCAATCTACTTTGAGTGTAACTAAAACGAGGCAATAAACATTGGCATTCGATAATTGCATCAGCAGCGCTGCATCGCAGCTCACACATATAATGAGCAGCAGGTGCATCGCATCTTCAGGTTTTCGCTGAGGAGCCGAGCTGGTGACCTGGCTGTCACAGCAGATGTGGCGACGGGACATGACGTCTCCGTTCTGAGGGTTACATATGTAGCCGAGACATTCCCTTTCAGTTGGTTACTCTCGACGTCACGTCCGTGACCCACGAAAAGGAATCCCCTACCAAAGCGCTACAGCTGGTGACCCCATCCAGCGCCCTGTGTAAACCTCCTACTCCCTCTTACCTGATGGGACAGGGCTTACACAGAGAAGTCCATCACTGCTGTTCTGACTCAGTGAGACTATAACACTGGGAAAGCGATAACACTGGGAAACACAGGGATAACACTGGGAAAGCGTGCCATTTCCATTGTAAAAGCGACGCAGCAGAAGCCACATCCTTCCCCGGAGGATTCATGTTGAGATAACATATGTACTAACCTTGTAAGGTTGTTTGCAAATGAAATTACTGAGGTGACACCAATCTCCTAAGGGAGGGGTTCTCCCAAGGGAAAGACAGGGGCTTCCGTTTAGGAGCAACCTTGAAAAAAAAGCTACATATGGGATCCCCGCAGTGTCACACATAAGGCACCCAGTCTAGACCCAGTTCTCAAGGATTCAGCGGGATATAGGCCTGGCGCCAAACGCTCTGCCACGTAGCCAACAAGAGATGGGCCTGCTTCTACCCGTTGAGGTGAGAACACAAGAGGGAACTGGCTCTACACGTAGGCTATAGAACCTAGCGAACGTTTTGGGTGTTGCTAAGCCTGCAGCTCTACAAATATATGTTAGCGAGGTGCCACGTGCCAGCACCAAGGAGGATGCAACACTTCTTGTTTAAGGAGCTTGCAGCCTGAACGGCCAAGGCAATATCATCCACTATCCAGTGGGCCATCCTCTGCTTGGAGACTGCCTTTCCCTTCTGCTAGCCTAGGTAAAAGACAAAGGTCTTACAGGCAGCTGTATTACTGCCGTGCGGTTTGCGTTTGTAAGGTCCGTATAGCTTTCCATTTTGAATCTCTATTTACTATCATTCCATGTTGTTGTTGTCTTGTTGTCATTACTCATCAACCAGATATCTGATTTTATCTAATTTTGTCTGTCACATTGATCTGACTTCGCTAGCTTTAATCTAAATCACTATCGCTCGCAAAACGCACTAGCCTGTTAATCAGCCATCCGTGTTTGCCGTCTTTTTTTCTTGCGCGGGCTCACGCCTTTTCGAGTCCATCAAACAACTGTGGTGAGTAGGATCAGTCAACAAACATGGTGAGTCATGTCTTCTCCTATTATTGTAACTTGCACTTCATGTCACATGTATAGTATTATCACGACAGAAGGCAAGGAAGCAAGCGCGAGTGTAATCAAACAGCTCTTTATTATAAAATTTAAAGTTCGTAAGACTTGAGTCAGGTGATGATGAGTGGCGCAGGGACCTCGATGGCCAAACACAGAAAGCAGGTGGTGAGTGGTGAAGTGCGCTGATGAAGATGGTGAATCCAGACGAGGAACGAAGAACAATGGAGACATCAAACAGGAACACCAACTCACGACACCAAGGCATGGAACAGGACCGCC
Source organism: Leuciscus idus (assembly GCA_021554675.1). Lineage (NCBI taxonomy): Eukaryota > Metazoa > Chordata > Actinopteri > Cypriniformes > Leuciscidae > Leuciscus > Leuciscus idus. The sequence continues at coordinate 22,714,598 of CM038638.1, read as the reverse complement.
AACACAGGATCAGAGGACACAACACATCACGGGGAATACAACAACGATCTGACAGTGGAGAGAAGAAACCAGTGAATATTTAACCCCCTGAGGTCTACGGTATCGCCGGCGATACCAGCTCGCTTTTTTTTTATCAGTGTAAAAGAAACTCATAAATACTCTGTTGACTTTGATTTTCCATAGGAGTTTCATACATCAATCGATTCTGTTAAATGTGTATTATTTTTGTGTGTACTCACAATAAAAACAAAGTGTTGTGCTTTTTGCCAAATAAAGAAAAATAAACACGAAGCGAGTTCTGCCTTCTCTCTGCCAGTGTAGTCCATTCTGAAACGCGTCCGAAAATGAACTGTAGCTCAGCGAATACTCAGTCAAACAGACATACAGACACACAGGCATGAAGCTTGAATTCTCTTCTTTTAAATGAAGTAATTTATATAAAAAACAAATATTCTCATCTTGTGAAATCTGTATTAAAAGAGAGCGATTCCAGTCGACCTCATTACAGCTAATTCAGATGTAATGTGACTCCGCCCACGGAGAGCGCGCGCTATTCAAACGCAAATGGCTTAGGCAATCCTGTGAACGCCCCCATCAGCTCGAGAAAACACACAAGTTTATTTAGATCATTACTTGTTTACACCGTCTTGCAGCGCTGTGAGGAATAATACTAATGGAAAATGTCCCTCAGAAGTGCGGGTATATCGAGGAGCGAGCTGAGGAATACTAGTAAGTTTTTTCCTTCTCACGTGAATTTCTTCACGTGGGTTTCTGTTTATGAATGAATAAACGGCAGAGATGTGCGCTGTTTACCACAGCTGGCAAAGACAGTTTAAATTTAAATCGCGTGTGTGAATGAATGATGATGTTTTAGCAAACTGTATTGCTATACTGAGATGAGTAAAAATCGACTGAATGTTGAAATAAAATGTAGGCTATTTGTATAAGCAACGTATTAAACTGCAAATTAACAATATGCCCTAATATTTCATGAAAACAACGTTACAGTCAGACGAAATATGAAAGACAACATTTTGTTTAGTAGATTTGGGTACAGTTTTTACTGTAGAATATACTGCCACATCAAATAAGCTTTTGTTTAGCAATTTCTATATATAAAATACTATTTTTGTCAAAAATAAAGTCATCAACTAAGATGTTAGCTGTTCCAATGTTGGCTATATTCAAACTAATGAATACATAGATAAAATGTAGGCCTATAATCATTTTTTTTACAAAGAAAGAGTACACTTGAAATATTGTTGAAATTGTAATTATTGTTGTAATTGTAACCGTTTTAATAAAATAGCAAAACATATTTACAAGATAGATGTAAGCAAAATCTTAAATGGTCAATATAAGTCTTCTTCTAAATATATCTTTTGTCCTTGCATTGTGGCTCAGTCACTGTGTCACACCTGAATGAATGGCTAATTATGCAGAGTGGGTGGGACATTGTATTCTAAGGTGTAAACCACTCCTCGTTCACGCCCCCCTCGCATATTGGCTTTCCAAGCAAAACCTGTTTTACATCAATTTAAATCAATGTATGGTTTTATGTGAACGATAAAGCAAGACTATTTTCACATAATTTTGAAGAAAAAACTATAGGCGACGACATCCATTAGTCAAAAGTCTTATTGCCACATATTTAGTATGTGTTTTGTGGCCTTATTTCAAAAACTTAAATTTTTTGTTTTTTCGATAACCACGCATAAACATTATTCTCTCAGAAATGAAAACATGTACATACATGTGGCTCACATATTATTGTAGTCCTGTTTGTGCTATATAGAGTGAATTTACACCTTTGCCATTAATATGTTTATAAGCAACTGAAAAAAGCACAAATGTCAGAGCATGTCAGAACATCTCAAGGGCCCCAAAAACCGCTCAGACTCCAGAGGGTTAAGGATGAGTTGATGAGCTTCAGCTGGTGCTGCTACTGACAATCAGCTGTGCTGCTGATCAGTGGTAACGATCCGGTCACGCCCACACACACACACACACACACACACAACAACAGATGCACGAGACAAGAGGGAAACAATGAATCTGTGAACCGTGACAGTACCCCCCCCCCCCCCCCATATAATTGTATTGTAAAAGTCCATATAAAAATTGGTGGCTGGTAACCTACACTACACTCAAACGGAGATAGGCCCGTGGATGACACTGGCAACGTATTGTGTGCGTACTCCACCATAGACAATTGCTGGCTCCATGAGGAAGGATTCTTGGAGACCAGACATCGCAAGGTTCTCTCCAAATCTCCGATAAAAGGTACCCCCGACCCTTCTAACCAGTGGCGCCATTCCTCCAACGCTAACTTGACTGCCAACAATTCTCTGTTACCAATGTCATAATTGCGTTCGGCAGGGGACAAACGATGAGACAAAAACGCGCACGGATGCATTCTGTCGTCTGTGGGAGAACGCTGGGAAATCACTGCACCCCACCTCTGACGCGTCGACCTCCACCACGAACTGACGTGATGTATCAGGGGCAATGAGGATGGGGGCTGAAACAAAGCGGCCTTTCAGTTTGGTAAACGCAGCCTCGGCTGCGTCTGACCACCTGAACGTAGTTCTGGGGGAGGTCAAGGCAGTCAGAGGTGAGGCTAGTTGGCTGAAGTTGCGAATAAACCGCCGGTAGAAATTGGCGAACCCCAGAAACCTCTGTAGGGCCTTACGGGAATCTGGACTTGGCCATTCCACCACAGCCTTAATCTTCTCAGGATCCATGCGTATTCCCTCAGTCGACACAATGTACCCTAGGAAAGAAACAGACTGTGCATGAAACGAACATTTCTCCGCCTTGACAAAAAGCCCATTCTCTAGCAACCTCTGAAGCACTCGTCGGACGTGCTGCACGTGTTCCTGGAGAGAAGATGAAAAAATCAATATGTCATCCAGGTAGACATATATGAACTGGTCGACCATATCTCGCAGCACGTCATTAACGAGTGCCTGGAAGACTGCTGAGGAGTTGGACAAACCGAAAGGCATGACCAAGTATTCAAAGTGCCCCCTGGGGGTGTTAAAAGCAGTCTTCCACTCATCCCCCTTCCTGATGCGGACCAAATGATAAGCATTACGCAAGTCCAATTTAGTGAAGATAGACGCTCCCTGCAACCTCTCGAAGGCTGAAGACATCAACGGCAAAGGATACGTATTCTTTACCGTGATGCTGTTCAGCCCTCGGTAATCAATACAAGGTCGCAGAGAACCATCCTTCTTCCCCACAAAATAGAACCCCGCCCCCGCTGGAGAAGAGGAAGGGCGGATGAACTTCGTTGCTAGAGAATCAGAAATATATTTCTCCATAGCCTCCCTTTCTGGAGCAGAAAGCGAATATAACTTGCCTTTAGGCGGAGACTTACCTGGCAGTAAATCTATAGCACAGTCATAGGGACGATGCGGAGGAAGAGAAGCAGCCCGAGACTTACTGAACACCTCCTTCAGTTCATGGTACTCCGCGGGCACGTTAGACAAATCCACTGCCTCCTCCTGAAACACAGAAACAGAAACAGACGGACAGGCAGACACTAGACAGGACTCATGACACTTATTGCTCCACGCCACAATAGACCTCTGGAGCCAGTCCACTTTGGGGTTATGCCGGATAAGCCAGGGGTGACGAGAACCACAGGTGCAAGGGGGGAGTCCATGATGTAGAATGAGAGGGTTTCAGTGTGGTTGCCAGATGTAAAAAGAGTGACCGGTCCAGTGGTGAATGAAATGGTGGGGAGTTCTTGACCGTTGAGGGCGTGGACGGAAATCCTGTGGGTGAGTGGTTTGATAGGGACTTGGAACCTGTGCGCGAAAGTGTAGTCCATGAAATTACCCTCAGCCCCTGAGTCCAGTAGTGCTTGACAGTCGTGTGAATGTGTTGACCATCTCAGTCTTACCGGGAGGAGTGTAGATGTAGACGAGAGCTTCTCGGCGGAGATCCCACCCGACAGTAGCCTCTTCGGGTTAGGTCCCTTCACTGGGCAGGTGTTCAAATAATGGCCTGCCGTGCCGCAGTAGAGACAGAGCCCTTGGGATCTCTGCCTTTCCCTCTCCTGCCAGGAAAGCCGAGCTCGCCCCACCTGCATGGGCTCGTGATCGTAGGTAGGGCTGACCGGATCGTTGACCCCGCCACTGGGCTGACCCCGCCACTGAACCGCTGGCTCTCAGCTTCTCCAGGGACTCGACTATGAGAGATGCGTTGCTCGACTCTGGACAGCCGTGCATCTACTCTTAGAGCCAGCTCGATGAGTCCATTGAGCGTCGTAGGGAGGTCCAGGGCATAGATCTCCTTCTGGACGCGGTCAGCCAGCCCATGCAGGAACATGTCCCACTGCGCCTCCTCGTTCCAGTGACACTCTGCCGCTAAGGTACGGAACTCGATGGAATAGTCTGACACTGATCTCTCCCCTTGATGAAGGTCGGCGAGTATTCTAGCGGCCTCTCTCCCGGCAACGGCACGGTCGAATACTCGCCTCATCTCAGCGGAGAGTGCCTGGAACGAGTCACAGCAGGGGTCTTGGTTCTCCCACACCGCCGTTCCCCATAATGCCGCTCTCCCAGTCAGCAGGATCAGAACAAAAGCGATCTTTGTTCGCTCTGTACAGAAGGTTCTTGGTTGAAGTGAAAAATGCATGGAGCATCGTGTCAGAAAAGCTCTGCAATAACTTGGATCTCCGGAGTACGATTCAGGAACTGGTAGGCGGGGTTCTGACTGGAAGAGGGTCTCAGGTGGTGTGGGGGGAACGGGCGGCGCGGGTGGCGCAGTGGGAGCTCGCAGAAGTTGGAATTGCTGGGTGAGCTCGGACACCTGTGCCACGAGAGTCTGAACTGCACGGCCCGTGTCGTTCAAACTCTCCTCCTGGGAATTCATCCGATGAATGCTGCTGTTGAAGAACGCCTCCAAGGAAATTGGCGAACCACTCACTGCTTCCATTGAAGGTCAGATCGTTCTATCACGACAGAAGGCGAGGAAGCAAGCGCGAGTGTAATCAAACAGCTCTTTATTATAAAATTTAAAGTTCGTAAGACTTGAGTCAGGTAATGATGAGTGGCGCAGGGACCTCGATGGCCAAACACAGAAAGCAGGTGGTGAGTGGTGAAGTGCGCTGATGAAGATGGTGAATCCAGACGAGGAACGAAGAACAATGGAGACATCAAACAGGAACACCAACTCACGACACCAAGGCACGGAACAGGACCGCCAACACAGGATCAGAGGACACAACACATCACGAGGAATACAACAACGATCTGACAGTGGAGAGAAGAAACCAGTGAGTATTTAAGGATGAGTTGATGAGCTTCAGCTGGTGCTGCTACTGACAATCAGCTGTGCTGCTGATCAGTGGTAACGATCCGGTCACGCCCACACACACACACACACACACACACACACACAACAACAGATGCACGAGACAAGAAGGAAACAATGAATCTGTGAACCGTGACAAGTATAGCCTTCTCTGTCAGCGCCGAGGGCTTTACATGCAATAAATGCAGGGAGATAGTAAGGCTGACGGAGAAGATTTCAGAGACACGCATCCAACTAGAGACATGCATCCAAACTTTAATCGAGGATAGTAAGAATGCAAGGGCTTTAGATACTGCTTTGGATGCGACTAGCTTAGTGAACTCCGGCTCCGGGTTCCGGCTATAGTAGAGCCCGTGCAGCAGAGCAACTGGGTCACCGTAAGACGCTGTAGTCCGTTCCGATAACAACATTAAACAGGTTCTCTCGACTCAGTGAAGCACCCACTGAGAATCCTGTTGAAAGTGCCCTAGTTATTGGCAATTCTATTACACAGAATGTGAAAATAGAGATACCAGCCACTATAGTCACATGTTTGCCGGAAGCCTGACATCAAAGCAAATTAAAAGTGCTGGTTAATGTTAATCGTAAATTCTCTAAGATTATTATTCACGTTGGCACTAATGATGTTCGACTTTTCCAGTCGGAGATCACTAAAATTAACATTAAAGAGGTGTGTGAACTTGCAAGTACGATGTCAGGCACTGTAATTTGCTCTGGCCCCCTTCCTCTTTGCAGGAGTGATGAGATACTTAGTAGACTGTCCTCACTCAATTGCTGGCTGTCTAAGTGTCTTTTGGGGCAGACCTGACCTGTTGAAAAGAGATGGTATTCATCACTCCTGGGATGGTGTTGCTCTTCTCTCTAGTAATATGGCACATAGTCTTGGAGCTCAAACATGACAATCTGAGGCTCAGGTCAGGAAGCAGACAGACTGGCTAAACCGATCATCTGCTAGCTGTCTCACGTCACTGAGGTCAGATAAATCCCATCACATAGAGCCTCTTTCACCAAGATATCATCATATAGAGACTGTGTCTGTTCCCTGAACTAGGAAATACAAAAAACTCCCAAACCCATTTAAGGGTAAAAATGTTATTGATGTTCAACAAATAAAAAACAAATATAATGCAGATGAACAAACGATAAAGCTCGGGTTGCTGAATATTCAATCCCTTTCTTCAAAAGCACTTATTGTTAATGAAATGATTACAGACCATAACCTAGATGTGCTGTGTTTGACAGAAACTTGGGTAATTGGGCAATTACATTACTTTAAATGAGTCCACCCCGCAAGATTACTGCTATAAACACGAGGCTCGTTTAAAAGGGAAAGGGGGAGGTATTGCTGTAATTTATAGAAATATCTTCAGTATTACTCAGAAGTCTAGTTTCAAATATAATTATTTTGTAGTGATGGTGCTTTCTGTAACGTTATCTTGCATAAGTGATAAATCCTGTTTGACATTTGTGCTGGATACTGTATAAAGGCCACCAGGGCACCATACAGATTTTATCAAAGAATTTGCTGATTTTCTATCAGAGTTAGTACTGGCTGCAGATAAAGTCCTAATTGTTGGTGATTTTAATATCCTTGTAGATAATGAAAAAGACTCATTGGGATTTGCATTTACAGACATTCTAAACTCTATTGGAGTTGGACAACACGTGTCAGGACCTACTCATTGTCGTAATCATACTTTAGAGCTATGTCACATGGAATCAGTGTTGATGTCGTTGAAATTCTGCAGCAGAGCGATGACATCTCAGATCATTATTTAATCTCATGTATACTTAATTTAGCCAAGGTTGCAAAGCCGACTCTGTTATAAATCTGGTAGAACTATCACTTCTGCCACTAAAGATTGCTTTATAAATCTTCCTGATCATCCCAGATAGCTTAGAAGAACTCGATGTTGCAACAGAAATGATTGACTCTCTCTTTTCCAGCACTTTAGACACAGTTCCGCTTAAAGAAGATTAAAGGAAATAGTCCAACGCCGTGGTACAACGAGCACACTCTGGCCCTAAAGAGAGCAGCCAGAAAAATGGAGCGCAACTGGAAGAAAACAAAATTAGAAGATTTTTGCATTTCGTGGAGAGAGAGCACGTTTGCGTACAGAAAGGCCTTAAAAACTGCTAGATCTGCTTATTTTTCAACACTTTTAGAAGAAAACAAACACAACCCTAGGTATTTATTTGAAACAGTGGCTAAATTAACGAAAAATAAAGCTCCAACACCAGACGTTTCCAAACAGCACAGCTGTTTAATGACTTTATGAACTTCTTTACTTACAAGATTGATAATATTAGAGAGAAAATTCTAACTATGCAACCGTCTACTACAGTATTGCATCAGACAGTGCTTTGTAGTCTCCCTGAGGAAAAATTCCATTCATTCATTGCTATAGGAGAGGAATATTGTCTAAACTCGTTAAATCATCTATATCAACAACATGTATGTTAGACCCTATACCGACTAAGCTATTGAAAGAGATGCTTCCAGAGGTCATAGATCCTCTTCTTAATATCATTAATTCATCTTTGTCACTAGGATATGTACCAAAAACTTCTAAGCTGGCTATGATTAAACCTCTTATTTATAGGCCGATCTCGAATCTACCTTTTCTGTCAAAATTAATAGATAAGACAGTATCCTCACAACTATGTTCCTTTTTAGAAAGAAATGGTATCGGCGAGGAGACCATGGCTGAGTTTCCCGATAACGTTGTCTCTTAGCGCGCTACGAAGACTCTAAAGGTATAACTTAACTAAAGGTATACCATTGCTAGGCGTGTTCCCCGAACCATACCTTAGGAAGCTGCTTAAGATATACCTTCTTACGTGCGACGTTACCCGGTGCTGTCCGTGGTGATGGTGCTGATTTGTTTGATATCGATGGCTCGAGAGTCAATTATTCTCGCGTGCAGGGGCTGTTTCACTGCGTTATGTGAGAAAGCGGTGTTCTTTATAAAAGAAGCACTTTAGAAATAGTTGAAATTGCCTTTATTAGGACTCATGGGATATTATATAAAAAAAAAAAAATCCAAACTATAATAGCCTATAATAGCCTAGCCTACATATTTAAAAATTGTAGCCTATCATATATTGCCGCCATGATAACCATTTCAAATTTTTACGTGCTTTCTTCTCTTTCCCATTTTTGTTCGCTGAGGTGGAGCTGCGATGAAATATTGTTCTTGTAAATACTTTCCAGCATTTCAGTAATAAAAGTATACATCTTACGTACGGTGCTCTGCAGTGATCAAAAAGGATTTAAACAGTGGATTTTGAATCTCTTCTTGTAAACTCGGAGATTTGGATTCAGACGGCAATTAAATTACCACACGACCTGTTTGTCAAAAAACAGTAGGTACTAATTTGGCCAGGGATTTTTACGCGGGTTGGGTGAGAAAAAACACTGATATTATGGATTGGGACGGCACTAAAATCACCGACTTAACCTTGTAAATGTTTAAAATACCGGACGAGCCCATGAGAAAAAAAATTGCGTCCGAATAGGACTTAACTGACAGTAGCCTATGCTTTCACTGGCCTTTAAAAGCGCTCTTTTATTAAATTAATAATATAATATATATAATAATATAATTAAAATTCTAACAACAATCAGTGTAATGACAATTTTATTATTTGCATGAAAACACTTGAATTAGCCTAAATGAACACTGTCTGTGTGTATTAAAACTTCAGAATTATATTCATATAGACCTGCAACAGTGATAAGGTAAAGCTAAGAGTGGTCCAGACCAACCTTCCGAACGTATGACTTACAGAAGGTATACTTAACTAAGAACGTTTCGGGAAACACGTATTAAAGATAAGGTACAGCTTACGGTGTAACTTGAGAATGACGTAGCGTTAAGAAGGTTTCAGGAAACCCAGCCCTGATCATAGTACTGAGACAGCTGTCATTAGAGTGATTTAAATGATTTGCTCTTATCATCCGATCGTGGTTGTATCTCTCTATTAGTGTTACTGGATCTTAGTGCTGCATTTGATACCATCGACCACAACATTCTTTTGAATAGACTCGAAAATTATGTTGGTATTAGCGGAATTGCACTAGCATGGTTCAAATCATACTTATCTGACCGTAATCAGTTTGTAGCAGTAAATGAAGAGATGTCATATCGATCAAAAGTTCAGTATGGAGTACCACAATGCTCAGTACTAGGACCATTGCTGTTCACCCTGTACATGCTACCCTTGGGAGATATCATTAGGAAGCATGGCATTAGTTTTCACTGTTATGCTGATGATACTCAGCTCTATATTTCTTCGCGACCCAACGAAATGCACTAATTCACAAAATTAACGGAATGCATAACTGATATAAATTTTGGATGATTAGTAATTTCTTCTACTTAATTCTGAAAAAACAGAGTTTCTAATTATTGGCCAAAAAACCTCTGCACGTAATACTGTCTAACAACTGATGGCTGCTCTGTCAAGTCTTCGTCGTCGGTTAGGAACCTGGGTGTGCTCTTTGATAGCATCTTTCTAGCATCTGTAAAACCGCATTCTTTCATCTTAAAAATATATCTAAATTACGACATATGCTTTCAATGAAAAATGCGGAACAGTTAGTTCATGACCTCAAGGCTAGATTATTGTAATGCTCTACTGGTTGGTTGCCCTGCACGCTTAATAAACAAAGTCCAGTTGGTCCAAAACGCAGCAGCTAGAGTTCTCACTAGAACCAGAAAGTATGACCGTATTTGCCTCGTTCTGTCAACACTGCATTGGCTCCCTATTAAACATTGTATACATTTTTAAATATTGCTGACTACTTACAAAGCACTAAATGGTTTAGCTCCCCAGTACTTGAGCGAGCTCTTAACCCATTATAGTCCTTCACGTCTACTGCGATCTCAAAATTCTGGCCAGTTGATAATACCTAGAATATCAAAATCAACTGCAGGCTGTAGATCCTTCTCCTATTTAGCACCCAAACTATGGAACAGTCTTCCTAACATTATCCGGGATGCAGACACACTCTTTCAGTTTAAATCTAGACTAAAAACGCATCTCTTTTTTCTGGCATTCATATAGACCATTATACATTTTTTATTATTCAAATCAGTTAAATTATTATTAGGCTGCATGAATTAGGTCAGCCGGAACCGGGGACACTTCCTATAACACCTGATGTACTCGTTACATCATAAGAAGAATGACATCTACGCTAATGTAAGTCTTTCTGTTTATTCCTAAGTCAGCCGGATCCCGGCCGTATCCAGATCAGATGGTGGACCTGCGCCTGGACCCATCCACAACGCATCCCTCATCAGCCCTGTGAAGGTCTCATCAACACGACAGCCATCGGCACTGATCCTCAACAAACTCGTCTCCATACCAGCGTGATGACTCTGACTTCCAACCAGATGGAACTGGATAAATATTCTGAATGTTCTGATGCAATCTCACTTCTGACCTGTAATGCTGCCTGAATCATAATCATCCACTGTTCGTTCGTTGGCCAGAGGAGAACCGGTGTTCTGACGGAACACCATACCCATCAGAATGGGATATCTTCGGTTAATGCGCATGCACAGCAGTGAAATTTGTGGAATTGCGCATGCGTTAAATTTAAACCACCATTTCAGCATACCTAAGATTACAAGTGGTAAGTGTTGGTGTATTATATCGCATATTATATACACATTAGAATTTTTTAATAAACCAGGGGCTATCAAAACAGCATACCCCTGTAGAAACTGTATTTTTATTAAACCAGAGGCTATCAAAACAGCATACCCCTTTATAAACTGTATTTTTATTAAACCAGGGGCTTTAAAACAGCATACCCCTTTATAAACTGTATTTTTATTAAACCAGGGGCTATCAAAACAGCATACCCTTCACAAACACTGGTATGCTGTTTTGACAAAGTAGGCTAAATTGACAGACCCCGCTATACATCGACAGAACACCGGCCCCCGACTGAGCCTGGGTTCTCCCAAGGTTTTTTTCTCCATTCTGTCACCTGATGGAGTTTTGGTTCCTTGCCACTGTTGCCTTGGCTTTTGGCTTGCTTAGTTGGGGACATTTAATATTCAACAATATTATTGATCTGTCTTACTTAAGGTGGACGATGACCCAATTTTCTTCTAGAAACAAACTTTGTTGTATTATTTTCATGTTATCACTGAAGCTGCTTTGATACAATCTGTATTGTAAAAAGCACTCTATAAATAAACAGACTGATCTCATGAAATGGCATATGTATGACACGCCAATTCGTATTTCCATTTTTGGCGTGTTATCAACACGCTTAATCGATTTTCAGCGTGTTTATCAACGCCGGTGACTTAACGTTACATTACTGTATATATAAATATATATGACCTACCCCAACCGCGTCCCTAAACCTACCCGTCACTGGGGTTAATACCATTTATGAGTGTTCCCCTACCATCCTAGGAAAAAAAATATTGCTCCCCAGATGTAGATATACATTTTGCTCAGTTTCGCTCGGACATTTAACGGCGTAGACATACACACGGAGTCACTCTGACGTTTAACGTCGTAGACATACACGCGGAAGATGACCGTTCGTTTCGGCGTGGACATACACGCGGATAGCTCAAAATGCGTATAAATAACACGCCACTTGACTTGAAAGTGGCGTGTATGTTTACGCAAAGTCATGATGTCATGTTGAAATAAAGGTGACTTGACAAAGAGCTTGTCTGAGGACCGTCACAGAGTGTGGACAGGACAGAGCAAAGCCAGGGCTGGGTCTGCCTCCTCCAAGGGCAGCGCTTGAAGGTTCACCATTTGGTCCCTGAAGGGAGTGGAAGAACCTTGACTTGTGAAAAGTAAAGTAAAGTAAAGTACAGTAAAGTGACGGCTAAGTATGGTAACCCATACTTGGAATTTGACCTCTGCATTTAACCCATCCAAGTTAATGCACACACATTAGGAGCAGAGTAGTGAGTAGTTAACACAAACACACACTGCAAACGTGGATACTCACACCCAGAGCAGCGGGCAGCCTTTGTGTGGCACCCGGGGAGCGATTAGGGGTCATTTCCCACCGGTTCTGGAATCGAACCAGCAACCTTTGGGTTACCAGTTCAACTCCCTAACCATTAGGCCATGACTGCCCCAGTTGAGATTCATGTGCTGATTGTTGATATCTGTGTGTGTCATCATGTATGTAGATTCACTTTTTGTGCTCATATTTAGTAACACAGGGTTTGTGATGTGAATATGTCAATGGTACAACACAATTGTTAGATTCTAAAGACATCACTGAATCATGTTATTTCATGATGATTATAAAACTATCAACTGGTAACCATCATCACATGCTCTCATTTCACTTTAGCTTTCTTTGCTGCAGCAAATGTGTTTGACAAACTCACTGTTACAGCAGCCAAAAAAGAGTTAAGAGCCCAACTAATGGACACACTAATCAATGTTATGAATGAAACACATTAGAGTTAAACCCCTGTTAATTCTCAATAAAACTTTTGTAGACGTCTGACAGAAAGTAAATCTGGTTAGTAATGAGTGAAGCCGGTATAGCTGATTGTGGAGTTGTTTAATCCTCCTCTGCTGAGATCTTGAAAGATTTAATGTCTTCTTTTATCTTCAGTTGATTTCATCTAAGGATGTGGCTGGAAGTCAGTTGTAGTTGTTTCTGCTAGTCTCTTTTTCTGTTCTCTTCTTTCCTTCAGTGATTCTGCTTGTTAACAGGCTTATTAAGGCTGCGATGACTCCATATTTAATATAAACAGATTTTGTGGCTCAGATAAGGTCCAGTTCTGGTTTATTTCTTTGCTCTTGGCTGACATGTGGTATTGCTATGGCCTGCTTGTGACCCAGATCTGGCAAACAGGAGTGGGCCACCCAAGGGCAGTCATTCCACGCACCATGTGGGCCAGATCATCATTCCACATGTGCCAGATATGGGCCGGATCTGGGACGTCACAATGTTGCTATGTGGGTAAGTCACAACTTCTGGCTACTGGGGTTACTCAGGGATCAGTGCTTGGTCCACTTCTCTTCTCCATCTACTAGGATCTGTCATTCAGAAACATGGCTTTTCCTATCACTGCTATGCTGATGATACACAACTCTACTTCTCATTCCAACCAGATGATCCAATGGTACCTGTTCGCATTGCAGCCTGTCTGACAGACATTTCTTACTGGATGAAGGACCATCACCTTTAACTCAACCTTGCTAAGAGAGAGCTGCTTGTGATCTCAGCCAACCCAACACTTCACACAACTTCTCCATTCAGCTAGGTTCATGTAATGAATGTATTTGTAATTAGTTACTTTCCACCTCTGATTACAATGCATGTATTGTGTTTCATTGAAATAGTCTGGATGAATGAGATAGAAGCTACCCAGAGTGAAGAAAAAAGGTGATCTCTTTCACATCTCAAATGTTTCTGCTGGACATAAAAGAGGTTACATTAACATCAAATGGAGACTTTTGCTTGAGTCTCCTGCTTCTCACACTTTTGTTCGGAGAAAAAAACACTCACAATGGTTTCCTTTAAAGTGTTAAAAGAAATCTCAACAACAACACACTGTGCTCAGATTTTTCTCCTTAGACAATATACACAGATTTTGTGGCTCAGATAAGGTCCAGTTCTGGTTTATTTCTTTGCTCTTGGCAGACATGTGGCATTGCTATGGCCTGCTTGTGGTCCAGATCTGGCAAACAGGAGTGGGCCACCAAAGGGCCGTCATTCCACGCTGCATGCGGGCCAGATCATCTTTCCACATGTGCCAGATGTGGGCCGGATCTGGGATGTCACAATGTTATTCATAAGGTGATGGTAAGATTATCTTGATCATCTGATTTTTTACTTTTGAAAAACTGAATATTCACAAAATATTTCTGTCTACCATTCCTCAGTTAAAAGTTGTTTAAGCACGGGCAACTTGAGCCGTCATGCAGTTAGATGTCTGAGAAACCCATCTCTATCGTTTGATACACATATGACAAAAAATCTCTATAACCAAATGTATGTACAACATCATGTTATGAATTATGTTGTACATAAATTTGGGTTCCTCAGACATCTCAGCATGACGGCTCAAGTTGCCCGTGCTTACCGCAAATCGTCAGATGCGACTTCGGCTCATTTCACAAATTCTTCGAGCTTCTTATCGTAGGCTACAACTTATTTCCGTTATGTTGTGGGTAAAATTATGTCCTGCAGAAGTTACTCTTCCCGCTCTTATGATGATCTCTCTCTTCGGCTTGGCGTGTATTTCATCCTAAACATACTTTGGTTTTCCATTTCGATATTTCAACAATAGTATCAATGCAGTAAGTGAGTTTTGAGTTGTGCAGGTGGTGACGTCATGTTGTCTTAAACAGACCCAACATTTCCTCAAAGAAACAAAGGTGTAAATTCTACTGCCGTTTTTTAGAACGGATCCCGGGAAGTCACCTGTAGGATTGGGAAAAGACCTGGCTTTTGCCGGGCAAGTTTTGTATATCCAATAAGGTTAAGGAAGTCCACTTTAAAATCCTTCATAAAATCTATCCTGTTAATTCCACCTTTTTGTAAAAAAAATTATGACATTAATAATGAGACATTCTCTTTTTGTGGTCTTTTATAAGAAGACCAGATGCCCATTTGGCCTTTTTTTGTAGGCTAATATAACCAAGCAGTTTTGGGCTGATTTAAGTTTAGTATTTTCAATCCTACAGAAGAAAACCACTCTTTTGTTCTCAAAGATATAATTTTCTATTATGAAAACCCTGATCATTTATCTCTTTAATATGTTGCCACTTGCCAACTAGATTTTGCAAGCTAAATTTTTCATTCATAAACAAAAATGGTTTAAATCACCATTGTGTCTTCCACTATTTCTTACTGAATTTAATTCTCTAAATTCATCCCTCAATGACAATGATAAAAAAAATGTTGATGCTCTATAAAAAACTAATGCATTTAAATTTGAATACTGTGCTTTTCTTAATTTATGTACATAAACCCATGTGTTCATTCTATTTGGCTCTTGATTTAGTTATTTCCTTAGTATCTTATTCAAGATTTGAATATGTTTTCCCTGTTTGGCTAAAGTTCACTGATCTCATAACTAAGGTGTCTGAAACCAGAATACAAAACATTTGTGTAATTGTGTAACCTATTCAAAACCTTATGTGCTTCTGTGAGAATATCCCCATGTAACTAACAATCCATCCATCCATCCATCCATCTTCTTCCGCTTATCCGGGGCCGGGTCGCGGGGACAGCAGTCTAAGCAGAGATGCCCAGACTTCCCTCTCCCTAGACACTTCCTCCAGCTGTTCCGGGGGGACACCGAGGCGTTCCCAGGCCAGCCAGGAGACATAGTCTCTCCAGCGTGTCATAGGTCTTCCCCGGGGTCTCCTCCCAGTGGGATGCGCCCTGAACACCTTCCCGGGAAGGCGTCCAGGAGGCATCCGGAACAGATGCCCGAGCCACCTCAGCTGACCCCTCTCGATGTGGAGGAGCAGCGGCTCTACTCTGAGCTCCTCCCGAGTGACCGAGCTTCTCACCTTATCTCTAAGGGATTGCCCAGCCACCCTGCGGAGAAAGCTCATTTCGGCCGCCTGTATCCGGGATCTTGTCCTTTCGGTCATGACCCAAAGCTCATGACCATAGGTGAGAGTAGGAACGTAGATTGACCGGTAAATCGAGAGCTTCGCCTTACGGCTCAGCTCTTTCTTCACCACGACAGACCGGTGCATCGACCGTATTACTGCAGAAGCTGCACCGATCCGTCTGTCAATCTCCCGTTCCATCCTTCCCTCACTCGTGAACAAAACCCCAAGATACTTAAACTCCTCCACTTGAGGCAGGAACTCTCCACCAACCTGAAGTGGGCAAGCCACCCTTTTCCGACTGAGGACCATGGCCTCGGATTTGGAGGTGCTGATTCTCATCCCAGCCGCTTCACACTCGGCTGCAAACCGTCCCAGTGCATGCTGAAGGTCCCGGTTTGATGAGGCCAACACGACAACATCATCCGCAAAGAGCAGAGACTAAATCGTTCGTTATGGACAAACTGTAACTAGCACAGAAGTCCAATAACTGAACACCGTTCGGGTTCAGATCAGGGGGGCCGTTCCTCCCAATCACGCCCCTCCAGGTGTCACTGTCGCTGCCCACGTGGGCATTGAAGTCCCCCAGTAGAACGACGGAGTCCCCAGTCGGAGCACTTTCCAGCACCCCTCCCAGAGACTCCAAGAAGGCCGGGTACTCTGCACTGCCGTTTGGCCCGTAGGCACACACGACAGTGAGAGACCTATCCCCGACCCGTAGGCGCAGGGAAACGACCCTCTCGTTCACCGGGGTAAACTCCAACACATGGCGGCTGAGCTGGGGGGCTATAAGCAAACCCACACCAGCCCGCCGCCTCTCACCATGGGCAACTCCAGAGTGGTGAAGAGTCCATCCTCTCTCAAGGAGTGTGGTTCCAGAGCCCAAGCCATGCGTAGAGGTGATCCCGACTATCTCTAGTCGGAACCTCTCAACCTCACGCACAATCTCAGGCTCCTTCCCCGCCAGCGAGGTGACGTTCCACGTCCCTAGAGCTAGTTTCCGTGTCCAGGGATCGGGTCGTCGAGGCCTCTGCCTTCGACTGCCGCCCGATCCTCTCAGCACCAGCCCCTTACGGTCCCTCCTGCAGGTGGTGAGCCCACGGGAAGGCTAACTAACAATCCATTCTCCCTATTATAAATCAATGAAGAAAAACAATTTAAGGCCTATTAGGTTTTCATAATATACAGGATTTTCTATATGTAGCCCGGTATGTAAGATAGTGACAACACCGGACACAGAATGAAAAGTATATAAAGGGGTATTTTATTCCAGACTGCACTTGGAACAGCGCAGCATTAATTAAGCAAAATTTCGGGAACTTAAGAGTAGAAAGGTTTGTGTAAAGTGATTGAAATCAATAAAGTTTGCTTCTCACATCAAAATGAGTCTCTCTATCTCTCTTGTTCTCAGTCACAACATTAAATGAATCCATCACAAAAACTAGGCTAGCTAACAGACAACAGTAGCAGCCTCTCATTCTACATTGAGTTACATTGAGTATTTGCAATACCTTTCAAAAATGATTAAACAATTTACCACTTGGTCTTACATCAGCAAATAAACACTTGTACAACTTCAAAAATGAAATGAATGATATTCAAACTTACTTTTCATCACCACTCTATAACCTGTAAACGTTTTCACAGTGAATGACGCACTCGATTTTCCCCTGTAGACAGTAAAATAAATAATACATCACTCTTCCTCAATATTTGGAACACAAGACTAATAAACACTTCTTGGAAATCAATTAAAGTGAACAATACTCACTCTGATGTTTCACGCTCGCCCAAGAAACACACTGAGGGCTACACAGAGCACTCTTCTCCCCTCTTAATTAGACAAAATTACCACAAATCAAAAACACTGGTTCACATCAATTATACACAAAATAATCTTAACGTTACGCTGGTATTGATGATAGTTCATCACTTACGCTTCGCTTCGTGTTGTTGGGATTCAGAAGTTGTTGGGATTCATCAGAAATCACCATCAATCACCATCAATCAACACAATACACAGCCATCCGGCCAAGCAAACACTGAGGAGGACTTCACAAACTACTAAAAGTGCATATTTATCACTATTTTGGTTATATCATCGACTTTTGTGGCCTTGATTCGACACAGCATCCGCATGAGCATCATCCAAACCACGTTGGGAAATCGCGCTGCTCACAGACCACTCTCGCGACACTTCCAGACAGTGACGTTTCTTAAAGGGCCAGCGTAACATTCCATCCATGGATGAGAAAAGCACTAAAACATTTTATATGTGCAGTTCACTTAACCCAGGCTTTGATAACCAGTCCAGTGATTTACTTTGCAAACTCAACACCTGGTTACATTCTCCCCTGCTGATAGTCGACGTCCCCGGTGACTTACTGCATTGATACCCCGACTACCAACTAATCATCTTGCCCCCCTTGAAGCTTCCCTGTGGTATAGAGGACCATTCCAGCTAGCACCTGGGAGAGCACATCAGGACTAAAAGACACTGCATTACACGTCGACTTGGGCAATCGGTTCGGGTTACTATGCACTCCTGCAGTTGTCCTTTGTGTTCTACGCACAGCAGGACAAGGCACTTCTGGCTTAACACACTCTTCTCTTTCCTTTCTAGGTGCAGACACCGGTCTCATCGCTGGATTCTCAGCAGGTAAGTGGACACTTCCTGTTTCTGGTTCCAGAGATACTGGCGTCACTCCCAGGGTAGAGTTCTCAACGGGTCGGGTCGGCCCGACAAACCCGACGGGACCCGCGGGTTCGGGTCGAAAATATAAGCAAATGACTCGGGTCGGGTCGGACCTCGGGCTTAATCTTTTCCGCTCAGTAAAAAAACAAAAAACATTTATTAATCATCGCTGCTGTTCACCGTAAAGAAAGTCTGGCTGCTGCGTGCAACGTGCATCATGGAGAGGGGCGGGGGCAGACCTGACGCCGCTGCGTGCACGCCTTTAGCCTGGAGAAGAAGATGGAGTTGGTGAAAAGTAAACTTGCCGCAGGTGAATTCACCGTCGCTACTACAGCCTATTTATATATTTAAAGTTTATTGTTTCAGTTGTTTGTATTGTTAAAAGGCGTGAACATTAAAGGTTGATTTGAATTCGCGTGTGCTGGTCATGATAAAAAAAATTATCATGTATAATGGTGTATGAGAAAAAAAAATTCCGCCATGGGTTCGGGCAGATAATTCATGTTGATGTGTCGGGTTACATCGGGTCCGGGCTTTAACCCTCTGGAGTCTGAGCTGTTTTCTGGGCCCTGGAGGTGTTCTGACATGCTCTGACATTTGTGCTTATTTCTGTTACTTGTGACATTTTCATGGCTAAAGTCTAATTACACTGTATTCAGCACAAACTCTGCTACAATAATATATCAGCAGCATGTGTGTAAAAGTTTGTTGTTTTGAGATAATGACATTTATGCGTGGTTTGTAAAAAAAAAAAAAAAAAAATCTCACTGAAATAAGGTCATGAAACCCATACTGATTATTTCTTCACAAGACTTTTGAAAATTGTATGACGTAGCCTAGAATATTTGCTCTAAAACTATGTGAAAATCACCCTGACTGCTCATTCAGATAAGACAATATATTGATTTAAAAATTTTACGACGTGTTTTGTGTTAGAAAGCTTTATGCGGGAGCTCATTAATATGTAAGCTTTTCACACCTGAGAAAGACAAAGACACTCCCCTAACGGCCCTATTAGGAGCTATCAGGCTCTATCATTCTGAGCAACATTGCACAAAGAATGAGGAGATTTAAAAAAGAATGGCTTTTAGATTGTTTGATTTATTTACAACACAACATAATCCAAAGATACACAGCAAATGACAAAAAAGCACTCATTGAAAACAATGATCCAAAGACAGAGACCTTTGTGCCATTCCTAAAAACATTGTACATACCTTTCTTTTCCAAGGTGTTTGATTTTCACTTTATCATGTTCATGTACAGAGACTCATGTGAATGTTGAAGTCAGCAGGAGTGGCATCTGGGCCCAAAAAAAAAAAAAAAAGTGAACATACTGATATCAAGAGAAAGGCCTGCACGATTTTGGGAATACATTTTAGATTTTTCTGGTTAAAATTGCTTTTTAAAATTCACAGAATACACACACACACACACAAATGTTTCCAACAATATATAATATAATAAACACCAGGTTTGTTGTGCCTTGTAGGCATAGGCTATGCGCAGTGCTGCATAAAATGATAATAACAATAACCATAGCAGCCTATAAATCTTCCAAAATATTTCAGTAACATCTAAGCTAGAGAAAAATATATTGATTATCATGTTACTTCAAATGTTTCCATTCGTTATGATGATATGAAATGAGATAATAGTAAAAACATGAAGCCGTTTGGTGCGTTTTGCTTTTCGAATGTATCAAATATGATACATTCAAACGTGATCGCGCTCAAATATAAAACATTATGGTTACCATATACATATCTACGTTTGAGCAGATATCCACAAACACAGTAACAGTAAACACGGGTCTAAATATAATATTCACCATATATCTAGAGACAGTTCAACTGCAATGTGAAATTTATGCAACAATAACAAACTAATATGTAAGAATTTCTTACCTTACATCTTTCTTCAAATCGCGTTCTGAGGTAGCCTAAATCCAATGTAAGCTCACGGCGCGTCTTTCAAACTCGACGAAAAGCAGAGACTTGTGAAGTGTTTTGGTGTTTTGTGTTTGAGGTAACGAGGGCGTTCGCGTTCCATGTGGAGATTTGCATGTGAATATCTTTTGCGCGAGTGGGCGTGTTCGAATTAAAAATAATTAGGAAGCGTTTGAGAAGCTGGACATCTTGTTGGTTTTATACAAATTATGTTGTTCGATAGCTCCTAATTTGGCAGTCGCGAGGTGGCAGAGGGGGTTGTTGTCTGTTATGATGGTGAATTTGGACCCCAGCAAATAACTTCGGAACTTTTCAGTGACTGCCCACTTTAGTGCTAACAGTTCCAGCTTCATGCTGCTGTAGTTTTGATCATTTTTCTCAGCCCCTCTTAATCTCCTACTGGCATAAGCCACTACGACCTTCTTACCCTTTTGTTGCTGATACAAGACCGCTCCCAACCCCTGGTTGCTTGCATCAGTCTCAATCACAAAGGGAAGCGTGAAATCAGCATAACCGAGCGTGGGTGCACTGGTAAGTCTGTCTTTAAGATGTTCAAATGCCGTTTGACACTGAGAAGTCCAAACACTCTTATACAGCTGAACTGCCTTGACGTGGCTTGTCTCTCTAAGGCACACGTTCACCACATCATGCAACGGTCCGGCTATCTGGGAGAAACCCTCGATGAATCTCCGGTAATAACTACAAAACCCCAAGAATGATCGGAGTTCCTTGAGAGTACTGGGGACTGGCCACTCCCGAACTGCACTTATCTTATCGGGGTCTGTACTCACGCCTTGGGGTGAAACTTGATGGCCCAGGAATCTCACTTCAGGCTGTAGGAAATGACACTTCTCTATTTTAATCATCAGTCCAGTTTCCCTTAACCTTCCAAACACAGTTTCCAGTCGCACCAGGTGTGTGTGAAAGGTGGACGAGTACACCAACAAGTCATCCAAGTAGATGAACACAATCTGGAAAACCAAGTCACTCATGACGGCCTGCATGAGCCTTTGGAATGTTACAGGCGCATTGCATAGCCCAAAAGGATCCGCCGGTATTCATATAGGCCAAACGGTGTGATAAATGCCGTCTTCGGTCTGTCCTTTTCATGGACCGCCACTTGATGGTAACCGCTAGCAAGGTCTATTGTTGAGAAAACTTGTGCTCTGCCCAACGCATCCAAGCTCTCACCAATGCGCGGCAATGGAAAAGCGTCACGTTTAGTCTTCGAGTTTAGTCTCCTATAATCCACGCACAGCCTCAGACTTCCGCACCAGAACGATGGGTGAAGCATAGGAACTCGAGCTTTCCTGGATGACACCCTTCCTGAGTAAACCCGAGATATGCTCCTTGACCTCGTCAAATTGAGTAGGCGGTATTCTGCGATATGGCTGAGCGACAGGAGTCTCATCCGTCAAGTGGATCTCATGTTTCACCCGATCTGTATATCCCAGGTCTTCATCACAGGCCGCAAACACATCTGCATACTTCAAAAGTAGCACTCCAAGCCTTGCTTGCTGTTCCGGTGTACCTCCTATATGCAGTCTACTCAACAGATTACTTGGGTCAGTCCCAGACTCTGGTTTATCCTTCTGATCGACTCTCACTTCTTCGTGATCGGCAGAGATACGCTGGAATCTCACCTGACAAGCTTCACTCTCAACACACTGACAGTGGGTAAGTATTCCAAGCTGAACTTTAGGTGGCAGACAGACATCTCAGTGTTTCCCACAGATTATAAATCAATTTGTGGCGGGGGGGGGTAATAATCTCCGTTAATAATCTGTTACTCAGAACTTTATTATATTAAATGTTAATCAAAAATGATTCACACCTTCACAAAATCCAAATATTCAGTGTAAGAGTAAAAAATGACATAACATTATTTATAGTAAGTTTATTTGATTCACAGCTTATTTAGAGTTTTGACCTCGACAACCCAACTGCATTTACCGCAAACAGTCGGTTCAAAGGAGTCATTAGTTCGCGAATCGGACGTGTCATTAGCGGACTTGTAAGCCTACGCGTTGTGTGATTATCCCGGCAGTTAGGACATCGCACAAGATTTGTCAACACAGAAAACATTTCATCATAGTTTTGTTTTGTTTATTGAAAGTGTTTTTCATGTCAGCTGAATGGGCGGAACGCTTTTCAGAGAAGATAAGGTAACGTAATTTTTATTTTTTAGCACAACCCCAAGCAGTAATTCAGGAAAAAAATACCCGAATGCTCCACGTGAAACTTCGGTCTTCCGATCTTTTACCATTGTGTCAATTCTCAATTGATTTTGATTAATATGCGCGAGGGAGCGAGAGAGAGCAAGATAGTTTGAAGACGGTGAGGATGCGCGCGCGCTCTCTCTGCTCGTTCTTTCAGTAATATGCTGCCAGCAAGCGCAGCAGTCATCTACATCACTCACCGATCAAATAAGGCTTTGGCGAGACAAAAAAATCGCTTGTGAGAGAGACGCGTGAGTGACAGAGAGACAGAGGGAAAGCAGGGAAAGGAAATGCAGCGTGTTTTAAATAGCGTAAAAAATGTTTTTATAACGAAACGCAATTTGTGGCGGCCGGTGTTGATTCTGTGGCGCATCGCCACGAATTAGTCTATGTGTGGGAAACACTGCATCTTCTTGGGAGAGGTTGACCACTTGAACTGGAAACACTCGACTTCTGGACGACACTAAGGTGGGCATAGGGATCAATCCGCCTGGTAATGGGGTGCTTCCTGGTTCCAGCAATAGCCAAGCATTGGCATCAGTGGCTCTCTTATTTATTCTGGCATAAATGGTGGCTACAGAGGATGCTGGAATATGGGTTTTGCCCCGACAACTAACTCTGGCTGTTGACATTGTCTTCCCTAGCTCATCTTCCTGTACACGGGTGAAGGCTTCTCGCCACACAGAGTCCAACTTTCCTCCTAATGTGGTGTCAAACTCCGTCAGTGCTAACTCTCTGCATCTCTGGGTGATATTTATGCCTATGATACCAGGTGGAGTTGGATCCGGTTCTGCAGCATCCACATCTTGGACTATCAGAAAACCACACTAAGGTATAGTTAGCCCCATCACTTGAATGTCCAATTCAACATATCCCAGGTACGGCAGATGTAACTTGTTCGCTGCAGTTATTCTTAGCCACTTAGAGGTGCAATGAAGGTCCCCGTCCTCTCCGTGTAGGTTTTCTCTGAAGAAGCTTTCTGTTAGGGTACTCATATTACTTCCTGTGTCTAGCAGACATCTCACCAATGCAAATATCAACTTCAGGGCACCTACCAACGGCACGCTCCAAGAACCGTTCTTTTGTTAATGTACTGTATCCCGAGCCTTCTGGTTTTCCTCGCATTGCCCGGCTCACAGCAACGGAGGGACCCTGTTTCCCTGTACCGTAGAACTTGTGGTGGCAGTGGGCTGGCCTTTGAAACTACGAGGTACAGGACACTGTCTCGCTATATGTCCCACTCCTTCACACCTCAGACAGATGGGTTGGCCATCATCTGTATACTTGGGCTTAACTTTGGGATTGCCAGTCTGGGTACCCCTTGAACCAACCTTCTGTACGGTGAGTTCACGAACCGCATTAGTAAGCTCTCCAATAGCTTTACCCTGCTGAGTGATTATCTTTACTACCTCCTGCAGAGTCACAACCAGGGATGTAGTGGAGGCTAAACGCACGTAAACGCCGTTTACGCACCTCCCAAAATTCGGAAATAGCGTTTGCCCACCTCCAAAGTGTGTTTATCCACCTCTACATTGCGTTTATCCACCTCTAAATTTCACGTTATTTGAGCGGACTTTGCTTTTCCAGTGCGTGATTGCCGATCGGCACATGATTCAAGCATTTGGGCCGTTAACGACAGAGCAGAACGTGCAGCGCAAACACGGAGCAGAACATTGAGCAGAGAGCGCAGCGCGCCGACACACACACACACACACACACGGAACAAAGAGAACGGCGCACACACGTAGCAGAAAACACACGCTCGTGAAGTTACTAAACAAGCTGCGCGAGAATGAAACTTGATCGCAGCCGCAACAGGAAATCATTAAAACGATGCAAAAGAAAGTGATTTTTTTTATTCATTACAGGCAGCTGGTTTAATGTGGGAAGCATGTCAAAACCCAACTGTACAAGAGATTCAAAGGGAATCAAGCCTGCACCAGGTTAAAGCCTGAACACTGATACACATTTTTCTGATAGAACAAACAACTAATCAATTAATCGAGGAAATATTCAACAGATTAATCGACTATGAAAATAATCCCAAATCCCTAATCATTATGCACAAGTGCATTGCATTGGAAGCCCTGGATATAAGCCTCCCTCTCGATCTCTCTTAAATATTTTTGTTCTCTCTGTTTTGTCATTTAGTAAAGTTTATAGATTTCAGCCATATTTTTCCTTTTTGAGTCTCTTTAACAAGAACTTAAATTAATGTATGAATTGAATAGTGATTGTGTGACCTATAATGAGGGAACAACCAGTAATACCCTTGGTAGTACCATCAAATTATAGCCTATAGCGATGTCATCAGGATACACATACACCGGTAGGCAGTGGCCCACCTTACCCCGTGACCACGTCGTGGTCCACCAGAATTTATAGTTTACCCACCTCTTTTTTTACCACTACACCACTGGTCACAACCATGTCACTTTGTGCAGTACTGACCGGATTTGAAGGTTCTGACATCCCTTCCGAACATGTACTTACGATGTGTCGACTCCTGGCCACATTAGCTCCACGGGGTCTGTCCTCCATAACCCACATCATGGCCTCTTCACGGACGTTAAACAGGGTAGACTGGTTTTCTCTGACAAGCTTGCGCAGCTCCCTACGCAGGGCTGCATCTCTTATGCCTTCGATGAACTGATCTCTTAATGCAAGCTGGGGATCAGACACAGCGTTATGGGACTGCTGGAGAGGCAAAATTAAGAAGTTGGGAGAGAGCATGGGAAAAGTCACGGAGGTCTTCCCCCTCTAACTGTCTACGTGCATAGAAAGCATGCAACAACTGTGGGGTAGTATGTTTCTCCCTAAATGCCCCCCTCAAATATGAAAACAGATCACTGGGTTGTTTGGTCTCCCCCCTTATACACAGCTTACTTCGTCTAAAGCTGAACCTCTTAAATGGGAAAGTATGAAATCCAATTGGTCATCAGTGTTCAACCCCCTTACTCGAATTACACGTTCAACCTCATCAATGAACTCATCTACAGATTGACCATCTTTAACATGATCACCACTAAATGGCACAATTTGACGTTCCCTTGGAATATAAACATATGACCTAGTAGCATTATTCATATTAGCCAGGGTTGACATTACTTGGTCGTGTCTTCGACCTAACTCCAGAATTTGTGACTGCAGTTCTGCCACAGGATTACCCTCATCATCATGGACCGCAGACCCAGCATTGTCCACATCACGGCTTGCTCCAGCCCGAGCAGCTGGCATATCGTCGTCCTGGTCCATGGTCTCGCAATGTCTCTATCTCGAATGGCACACTGTAATAAAACACAGTCACAGTCACTGCAGTTTAACCTGAAGGGCTATTCTCTGCGGTCGCCTTCGCCAACGATCTCAGCGTCGAAGTGAACACCCTCCAGCGTTCCTGAAAGCTGGCCCCTTGCTTCTCCGCAGGCTCTCCAGGCACGTCACACTTCACGTCGTCAACCTCCTTGGCACCGGTTACTCGACGCCTCTTCACCACTACTGTTGTCTATGTTCCTCCTACTCTACCTAACTGTCACCCCGAAATTAGCAATGGAACCCCACTCCTGGTACCAAAATTGTCTGTAGCCCGGTATGTAAGATAGTGACAACACCGGACACAGAATGAAAAGTATATAAAGGGGTATTTTATTCCAGACTGCACTTGGAACAGCGCAGCATTAATTAACCCTCTGAGGTCGAGAAACGCGCCGACGCGTTTTGCTGGATTTTTTTCACATAGCAGCAACATAAACTTAAATTACTCCGTCATTTATGGTTATACAGAAAAAAGAAATATAAAAAAATAATCTGTGATATTTCTACTTTTGTATGTGTCCACTTACAATCAAATCAAAACATTGTGCTTTTGTAAAATAAAGAAAATAAACAGGGTGTGCGTTCTGCCTCTCCGTCGCGGTGAACTTTTTTTTCTTGAGCACGTCTATAAACTGAAACAAAACTCAGCGAATACTTCTCACACATTTATGAGCCATATACCTTTATACACATTTAAGTGTGTACTTTTAAATGATCGGATTCAAACTGAAAACAAATATTCTCTGTTTAAGTAATTTGTATAAAACCAACAGGATGTCCAGTATCTCAAACGCTTGCTAATTACTTTTTAATTCGACACGCCCACTAGCGCAAAAGAGATTCACATGCAAATCTCCACATGGGACGCGAACGCCCTCGTTACCTCAAACACAAAACACCAAAACACTTCACAAGTCTCTGCTTTTCGTCGAGTTTGGAAGACACGTCTGAGCTTACATTGGATTTACCTAAGAAGAAGAAGAACGCGATTTGAAGACAAGAAAGATGTAAGGTAAGAAATTCTTACTTATTAGTTTATGGTATTGTTGCATAAACTTCACAGTGCAGTTGAACTGTTGCTAGATATATGGTGAATATTATACTATTTAGACCCGTGTTTCCTGTTAAATACTGTTTGTGGATATCTGCTCAAACATAGATATGTATAACCATAATGTTTAATATTTTGGAGCGCGCTGTGGGTTTGAATGTATCATATTTTGGAGCGCGATCGCGTTTGAATGTATTATATTTTGGAGCGCGATTGCGTTTGAAAGGAAAAATGCACCAAACATTAGGCTTTATGTTTTTACTATTATCTTATTTCATATCATCATAACGAATGGAAACATTTGAAGTAACATATGATAATCAATATATTTTTCTCTAGCGTAGTTGTTCTTGAAATCTTTTGGAAGATTTAATTTATTGTTATTATTATTTTATGCAGCACTGCGTAGCCTATGCCTACAAGGCACAACAAACCTGGTGTTCTTTATATATTGTTGGAAACGTGTGTGTGTGTGTATTCTGTGAATTTTAAAAAGAAATTTTAACCAGAAAAATCTAAAATCTATTCCCAAAATCGTGCAGCCCTATAGTTTCTCTTGATATCAGTATGTTCACAGTTTTTTCATTTTTTTTTTCTTTCAGGGACCAGATGCAACTGAGTCCTGCTGACTTCAACATTCACATGAGTCTCTGTACATGAACATGGTAAAGTGAAAATCAAACACCTTGGAAATGAAAGGTATGTTTTTAGGAATGGCACAAAGGTCTCTGTCTTTGGATCATTGTTTTCAATGTGCTCTTTTGTCATTTGTATTTTTGGATTGTGTTGTGTTGTAAATAAATCCAAACAATCTAAAAGCCATTCTTTTTTAAATCTCCTCATTCTTTGTGCAAGGTTGCTCTGAATGACAGGGCCTGATCGCTCCTAATAGGGCAGTTAGGGGAGTGTCTTTGTCTTTCTCAGGTGTAAAAAGCTTACATATTCATGAGATGATCACGCCTCTTCGCATATGGCTTTGTCACACAAAACACGTCTTAGAAATTTTAAATCAATATATTGTCTTATCTGAATGAGCAGTCAGGGTGATTTTCACATAGTTTTGGAGCAAATATTCTAGGCTATGTCATACAATTTTCAAAAGTATTGTGAAGAAATAATCAGTATGGGTTTCATGGCCTTATTTCAGTGAGAATTTTTTTTTGTATTTTCACAAACCACGCATAAATGTCATTATCTCAAAACTACAAACTTTTACATACATGCTGCTGATATATTATTGTAGCAGAGTTTGTGTTGAATACAGTGTAATTAGACTTTAGCCATGAAAATGTCACTAGTAACAGAAAAAAACACAAATGTCAGAGCATGTCAGAACACCTCCAGGGCCAGAAAACAGCTCAGACCTCAGAGGGTTAAGCAAAATTTCGGGAACTTAGAGTAGAAAGGTTTGTGTAAAGTGATTGAAATCAATAAAGTTAGCTTCTCACATCAAAATGAGTCTCTCTCTCTCTCTTGTTCTCAGTCACAACATTAAATGAATCCATCACAAAAACTAGGCTAGCTAACATAGACAACAGTAGCAGCCTCTCATTCTAGAAAACAAATACACAAATAATTATAACATTTGTCAGCACAGAAGACCAAAAAAAGGCTGCTTATGTTACATGCAAAATACATGTCAATGAAATTAGAAGTTACATTTTTGAGTATTTGCAATACCTTTCAAAAATGATTAAACAATTTAACACTTAGTCTTACATCAGCAAATAAACATTTGTACAACTTCAAAAATGAAATGAATGATATTCAAACTTACTTTTCATCACCACTCTATAACCTGTAAATGTTTTCACAGTGAATGACGCACTCGATTTTCCCCTGTAGACAGTAAAATAAATAATACATCACTCTTCCTCAATATTTGGAACACAAGACTAATAAACACTTCTTGGAAATCAATTAAAGTGAACAACACTCACTCTGATGTTTCACGCTCGCCCAAGAAACACACTGAGGGCCTACACAGAGCACTCTTCTCCCCTCTTAATTAGACAAAATTACCACAAATCAAAAACACTGCTTCAAATTATACACAAAATAATCTTAACGTTACGCTGGTATTGATGATAGTTCATCACTTACGCTTCGAGAGAATTGTGTTGTTGGGATTCAGAAGTTGTTGGGATTCGTCAGAAATCACCATCAATCACCATCAATCAACACAATACACAGCCATCCGGCCAAGCAAACACTGAGGAGGACTTCACAAACTACTAAAAGTGCATATTTCCAGAGAATGTCTAATAGGAAGAGAATTGGCACTCTCTGGTTACTTCCGGTTTCTGGACTGGCTGCAGTAACACGTCTCTGTCCATGCGGGGGCGCTCGCAGGCGAGTGCAGAATGAATGGAGGTCTATGGCACTATCTATGGCTATACCCATCAAAATCCACTTTTCTCAGGATATAATTTTTTGTCTAGTAATTTGAATGTTGTATTCGAAAGGAGATGCAAAGAAATTACACATTGCTGGGTGTTATATTTTTTAGAGTCACTTATTTGCTTTAAAAAGAATGACATCATACACATCGTACGACCAGAGATACTGCTTTACGGCAATCCTTCAGTCGCTTTGGTGATTTCGCGCTCTGCACTTGGCATCGACAACACAGCTGACACAGGTAAATACACGTGCTAGAAGAGTTTTTGTTTTGTTTGTTTCTGGTCCCGCTTCGGATGCCACGATGCCATCAAGCGGTATCTCTGGTCGTAATCAGTCCTTCACTGACCAATCAGCGTTCATTAGCAGAATGCTAGCGTGTTATGGGCAACAACAACTCAACCTGTAAGAAATCGAAAGGACATAAGTACTCGTTCATTCAATTTTCGACCTATAACCCATGTTGAACTTGCAAAACCTACAATAAAATCTGAGATTTCTCAACGGCAATTTAGCCGTCTAGCCAGACTCCCATTCAGTCTGCACTCGCCCGCGATCACCTCCAGTGGAATTCTAATGGAACTGCAACCAAGATCTATACAATGGGGCTAAAAGGAAGTGCCAAGGCTCTCCGTAGACAGGCTCTGATATTTCTCACTATTTTCGTTATATCATCGACTTTTGTGGCCTTGATTCGACACAGCGTCCGCATGAGCATCATCCAAACCACGTTCGGAAATCGCGCTGCTCACAGACCACTCTCGCGACACTTCCAGACAGTGACGTTTCTTAAAGGGCCAGCGTAACATTCCATCCATGGATGAGAAAAGCACTAAAACATTTTATATGTGCAGTTCACTTAACCCAGGCTTTGATAACCAGTCCAGTGATTGACTTTGCAAATTTAACACCTGGTTACATATATACTTTTAAAAGAAACCAACAAAAATTTTTTTTTTTTACTTATTCACAATGCAACAGAACCTACCATGCTAATAGTCTGAGATTAGATACATTTGTATTTTCAAAATGATAATTTTTCTGTTAACATGTGTTGTATCCCATACAGTAACATAGCGTCGGCCCACATCTGGCACGTATGGAATCCACATGTACCAGATGTGGCCCGGAATGGGGCAGACACTATGTTACTGTCTGGGATGTTTGATCTTGATTCCTGCATCCGTTTAACCAGTTGCTGGAGTACTTGTTCCTTTTTGTGGTAGGCATTTAATACAAGGTGCTTTACCGCCATCTACTGGTAAGGACTGTGGATCAGGATTAAAGAAATTTGATACTCTATTCTCTTATATAACTCTGTCGCTTCTCTCTGTCAGTGACTAAATTGCATGAAGTTTGCATGAATTCATCCTTCCTGTCATTTTAATATTTGTGACACATCATCACCACATTCTACTGTCTCTTCCTCGCAAAATTCTCATTTCCCTGTGTCATGTTTGAACTTTGGAGAATTGTTTCAATTTCATAAAACCATACCTGCTGTATCCTGTACCCTTGGCCTCTGACCCTCATCTGTTGTTTAATTACTATTCATTTCAGTCTTACTCGCACAAGCGGTTTGGAGGATGGATGAATATTGTTTGGTATGGTTTTGGAGGATCGAGAATATAGTAGGATTTCATCCTACTATATTTAAAAATTATGTCCATATCTCTTTGCTTTTTAAATTCTTTGCACTCCCATCTGATATAAAATCTATTTTACTCTATACATGAGCTGGTACCCATAAAATCGAACACTTAATCCCATCATCTGAATCCTATCATTTGTAATATTGCAATGAAGATGTCGGTCTTTCATGATGTTCCGTGTTAAACCTATATGTTCACCTTTGTGGCCTTTGGCTTTTGGCTTGCTTAATTGGGGACACATAATATTCAACAATAATATTGATCTCCCTGCATTGACACCATTATGAGAACTGAACTGTGCTGCATGATGACATCACTGTTTTCTCCAGAGCGACTATATGAACTAAATTAATAACTTTTTTAAAACAGAAATTAATCATCACTGAACTTACTTAAGCTGGACTTTGACTATTTTCTTCTAGATCTGCTGTACAGCTGAAACAAACTTTGTTGCATTATTTTCCTGTTATCACTGTAAAGCTGCTTTGAACGATCTGTAATGTAAAAAGCGATATAAATAAAGGGGACTTGACTTAAGTTAGTCTATGCCTAACACAGGAAACATGGGACCCTTTGTCATGAGTTTATTATTTGTCATATAAATCTGGGGAACATATAGGACCCCTGAATGAAACATCTCATGACTTTGACTTAAATGAAACAACCTATATATAGGTTATGTATATATAACATTTAACATTTATATATTCAGTTAGGCTATGGTCATTAATAGGACAATTAGTGGTGTTTTATATTCAAGAATGAACCAGTGTTTGTGGATGAATCATAACCCTTTAAGTGAACACATTGTTTCATTCATGTCCATTGTTTCATTTGTATACGATTCAGTGTTTCTAACAAATAACTTGATTTAAGGATTTTTGACTCCCTAACACAAAAACAGATGCACATTTATCATCTCTGCATCAATACAATGTGCAACACTTTACATTTTCTCGACATCTCACGATTTCGGGCCACATGATTCTGAAGTGGGTTTAGTGTGCTCTGAGGATTTGCATTTTTTTAGACCTGGGACAGTCTTGCACACGTACTTAATGTCTCCCCTTTATTTTAACACTCTTTCCAAGCTGGGGAACGGCAAACCAGTCCCGGCCTGCAAAACATGCTGCTGACCAGCAATGCTGGATTGGGACACAACTTTTAAAATTTCAACATACAGAAGTGTCAGTAAACCTTCTTCTTGTTTAAAGTCACCAATTAAATCAAAATGAACCATTCTTATTTTTTAACGGAGTTGCAGTGTTTATTATGATTCATTAGTGTACCTTATTATTATGAAATTCAGCAATTAACAAACAACAACAATCAATTCCTGATAGACAAAATTATTATACATTTTCTTCTCAACTGAGAAGCTGTTTCACTTGGATATATGTCACAACAGGGAAGAAAAGATTAACACAATTTCTGTTTCATGCCAACATTATTTTTTAAGTGTTCTGTTTTGATTTATTTACTGTATATGGCTGCATGATTTGGGTTTATTTTGTCATGTAACCAACTTGGCACCACAAATTATAAATGATGTCTTCTGTTACATAGGAACTACTGAACATAACACACATTAAGAAGTGTATAGAGTGTTACCCCTGTCAGAGCTTGGTATCGCCGATTGAACATGGATCGGATTTATAATGTCTGAGAAGAGACGTGCAGTAATCTGGTGACCGTCGGCGTTGGTCTGCGTTTTTGCGCATGCGCATACATTGTATCCGGAAGTTTAGAACCTTAACTGGTCTCTGAAATTGACTGTGTATAATCACGCGGTGTTTCTGCTCAACAATTCAATGATCGACGCCAATTTTGTGTTCAGTTTTACTGGTGTTTTTTTTTTTTTTTTTTTTTTTTAAATAAAACTATTATTATAGTAGCCTACGTTGATAGTCGCGAATAGGTCAAATGTGGGTCATTTTTTTAGGTCGGCCATAAACCCAAGAAACGCTTCAGCTCAGCGTTGACGATTTTTACGTAAGTTACACCACAGCGCGAGTTCGTGCTGCCATGACACCTGCTGAAGCAGCGCCGAAGAAGAAACACGTTCGGTTTGCCAGAATGGAAGAGGACATTGACCACGACGAGCAGGAGGAGGACACGCTTTTCGACAAGCGTAAAGACATTAAGGAGGGGCTGAAAAGTGCGCTGAAGGGGGGTAAAGGGGTCCTGAACCCGGACTCCGACCAGGTTGATGTAATTCGACCCGGACGGAGCCAGAGCAATACTGGGACCTGCTGGCGATGGCTGGTCAGCCTTACGCTTTGCGCGTCGTTTCTCGGACTGGTGGGTCTGTAATGTTCAGCTTGCATGTGGGAAATAGAAAACGATCATATGAACACATAAGGCTTTGCACCCTGTGATTTAATGTCCTATCTCCTGTTATTTTATGTCTGAAGGTGTTCTCTGGCTGTTTAAAAAAACAACTGAATGAAAAAAAAAAAAAAAAAATGGGAATAGATGTTCAAATCATTGTTATGGTAATTTCCTGTTCGTCTACAGTCATGAAACAGGATAATTTTCATATGGAAAAATGCCTGACAAGTTTGCAGTGGTGCAACATGACCGACAGGTTAATCTGGGCCTGGGTACAAATTCAGGTTAATATTATGATATTTTGACAGATGATACTAATTGGTTACCATATTCTTGTGCTATGGAGTATATTACATAGTATGTACAAGGTACCTGATTACCATGGTATTAGCATGGTTCTGTGCTGATATTCACCCAGGCTGTAGTTTAGTAAAGCAATACTACACACATCCCAGAATATTGGAGTGGCTGGTCAGTAGAAAAATATTTTCTGTTGCACATTTAAATGTCAATAACTAACTTATGCAATTATAAATCTTAACTCCTAAGCAGTTGAAGTTTTTAAACATATTGTATGCATTCACACAAAGAACATTTTATTTTTTAAATACCTCATATGTTTTATTTTTTACCGATACAATATCTTGGTATTGTTTGAAGTACCATGAAAATACTGGTATGTGAATATAAAATTACCATTTTAAGTCATTACTGTATCTCTGTAAGATAACAATCCATTTTATGTGCACATGTCGGAATGTGCTGCACATAAATTATCTTCTATATTTTTATATTTCTGCATTTGTTTATATGGTATATTTATAGGGAATGGCCATCGCTGTATTGGGCCCTACCTTTGAAGACCTGGCTATGAATGTCAACAAGAACATGAGTTCCTTATCCTATATATTTGTGAGTCGTGCATCAGGATACATTGGAGGCTCCCTGATTGGAGGGATCCTTTTTGACTGTGTGAATCCCTATCTGCTTTCTGGTAAGGCCCATTAACTCCACAGAGAAAAGACAATGTGTTAAATGAAAGAAGCTTTTTAATATTTAATTTAGTAAATGATTTACTTATAAAAATGTGTGTTTAATTATTATAGGAGTTGGTCTAACAGTTAAAGATATGGACTTTGGGTAACCACCTGATGAAGCTAATGTGTTTAGATTTGAGTAACCTTTGATAGGTTTCAGTGATCTGAAGCAAAGATTCTTAGAGCAGCACTATTTATTTGAATAATGCAAAAAGAGAAAGGGGAAAGCACGGAAAAGGCTAAATAAGAGGAAGGCTACAGAAAAGCGAGCTAAATTGCCCAAAATAATTCCCTGTCACTCTGCTACCAACTATCAGGCATGAGTTCAATGATAGTTGGTGGGACCATGTCTCATGGTGTATGTTTTGTGGTAGGACCCCATAGAGTTGCATATTTATTTGACTGAAATGTTTTTGAAAAGTCATGGCAGTTAAAAGACATTTGTCAGTAGTACACTGGGGTATGTTTATTTTGTATTTAATTATATTTTTTTGTGGATATGTGATATTATGATTCCCTTGGTGATTCATTGCTCACGGTTGGTTATTGTTTGCAGGCTTCTCAATGTTAATCACAGCATTTGGGATGTCTGGCACTCCCTTCTGTAAAAAGGCTTGGCTGCTCACTGTTTTGATGTCCGGTGTGGGGGTTTCAATGGGAATTTTAGATACAGGTAAGCATGCTCCTGGTGTAGACAGTGTTATAGTATATAAAACCAGCATTAACCAATTAACAATGTGAATTTTAGGTGACACTCAATATAAAAAACGGTTCGTACAAGGTGCTTTAAAATGCTTGAAGTACTTGAATTAGACTTTTAGAAATTCAAGTCCTAGAAAACAGCCATATGTATGAAAGGTACTTGAAAAGTGAAATTAGTGTTTAATTTGATCAATAAAGCAATCTTTTCACACAAAATGAACACTGCAGCCCATCTGATATGGATAAAGAGCCATTTCGCATGGCTATGAGTGTGATATTGCTCATAAATATCCAAGTATATGATACAGCTTTAATTTTTTAGGTCAATCATATATTCATGGGAGAAAAAATCAGTTTGAATAAGGAAAGCAATATCTTTGTCATAGTATCCTTTCAATGGTTAAAGTTACCACAGTCATCGCATCTGCTGCACTTTGTTTTATTGGTTTATTTTTGTTCATCTATTTACCTTTTTTAGAATTTGAAAGATAATAAAGATATTGTTTGATAAGTGAGATCTCTGATTGAAGTCCTTGAAAACCAAAAAAGTAGTGCTTGAAAAGTCCTTGAATTTCATTTTACAGTATCTGCACGAACCCTGAAAAGACCCATATAGCTTCTACTGTAACTCTTTGAGTTTCTGGTTGTCAACAGGTGGTAATGTTCTCATACTGAACACATGGGGCGAGCAGGCTGGGCCTCATCTGCAGGCTCTGCACTTTAGCTTCGCTGCTGGAGCCTTTGCCTCCCCGATCATAGCCAAGCTGCTGTTTGGCCACCATTCCCTCAATGACTCGATTAACACCCCTCTGGCGTCTGGCCACGCATCTAAGACCATCGTGCAATTATCCCTGCCAAAGAGCATTCCTTTACCATCCATGTGGGCCTACGTCGTGATTGGTGCTTTTGTTTTACTTGTGTCACTCTTCTTTTTTATCCTGTACTGCTGCAGTTCCCCCAACTCAAATAGGGCAAAGACACCCTCAGGGAAGCAGCTGTTCTCCAAACGTCACAACATACTAATATTCCTGCTGTCCGTGTTCTTCTTCTTCTATGTTGGAAGCGAGGTGGCGTACGGTTCCTTTATATTTACCTATAGCAAGGACTATGTTCATATGGAATCAGCTCATGCAGCGGGACTGAACTCACTGTTCTGGGGAACATTTGCAGCTGGTCGTGGTCTGGCCATATTCTTTGCAACTTGCCTGCACCCTGTCACCCTGATCCTGATGAGTCTAGTGGGCACCACAGTTTCCTCGCTCCTGCTGTGTCTTTTTAGCAACAATGTCCCAATGCTCTGGACCTGCACTGGCCTGTATGGTGTCTCCATGTCTACCACCTTTCCCAGTGGGATTGCATGGGTTGAGCAGTACACGACTGTGACGGGCCGCTCAGCTTCAGTGTTTGTGGTGGGTGCAGCTCTTGGAGAAATGGTTTTGCCAGCTCTGTTGGGCTTCTTACTGGGAAAGGTGCAGAATCAGCCGTTGCTGATGTACTTGGCACTTTGCACATCCACCTTCACTTCTATCCTGTTCCCGGTCTTGTACAAACTAGCGTCCCCAGGAGGGGACGCCACCTTACGGAAAACATCAGGAAGACGCACCAAGGATGCGGATGACAGCGAGTACCGCCAAGCACTGCTGGAAAATGTGGAGGAAGAGGAGCAAGAAAATGAAAGTGAAGCTGACCAGTGGAATGATGCAGACTTTGAGGTGATAGAGATGGACGACGCCAGCCTGTTGAGCTCTCCTTCCAAAGCCTCAGTGCCACCTGATGTTGCAGCCAGTGCGCTTGCTGCCCACTCAGTGGCCACTCCATTGTCAGCACCCTCGAGAGACACCACAACCCTGGTCCAACCTCTGTCTAACACTCCATCTTTTTCCACAGACTCTCCCAGACGCAAACTCTTATTGTCCCTCAACAGGGAGAAGAAAGACTAATATATTGTACTGCGTCAAAGAACTCTGAGAAGCTAAATCCTGCACTCCACATCAACCTGAAGCATTTTTTTCTTTGGTGAAAAGATCACACTAGCAAGTTGATTTGCACTTTCTAAATGCCAGTTGCATGTTTGACGTTCCTTATGGCAACACCAAACCTGTACAGGATTATCTGATAGAAGTTTAATTGGCATTTTAGACATTAACTGAGAATTTTTCTGTCAATGACGATCAGCCTTATTATTGGACACCAATGTATATTAAGATATTGGGACTTCTATATCTCTCCTCATTTGTTGTTGATTGATTTACCTCGAATCGAAGGTTTTGTAAATTGTAACCAGCACAATACACTAGTCTAAAGAACTGTGAAAAGATTAAGACTTTTTTTTTGTATTGTATGGTTAGATTGGATGTATAAAAAGTTTCATTAATAGTATTATTTTGATGAAGTCTTTCTTGAAAGTCCTCCTTTTATGTTAACAAATTATTTCTATTCAATCATATGGATTGCTTGGTAATTACTAAATATTAACACATATTTAGCACATGCTTAAATTGTGCCGATACTAAACAGACTTCATGGATAAAATTAGATTTATCATTTGTCACTTTAATGCATGTAAATTGTTTTTGTCCTAACAAACTACAAGTGATGGGACCATTTCCATTGCCTGTACTGGGTAGCCCTGTTCATCTTGACATCTCATTTGTTCGAAGTCCCACTCAACATGATTGTATAAACATTTTTATTTCCTAGAAATGAATCGATCTGTATTACATTTTTATTGCTCTGTTAATAACCAAAATGTTGAAGAAATCCTTCACTGCATAAATATTTGACTTGTTTGTGAATTACAGTAGTGATGTTAAAACCAAAGGACCCATTTCAATAGAAACAAGCATTTGTTAAATACATCAACTTTTATTATATCAATATTAAATCTCCACCCACAAATGTTCTTTAAAAACAAAGCACCTTAAGTTTTTACAAGTTTACAAAAACAGGTTACAGAGCTCTGAAAGCTCTTGAATTTTTACATAGGTAGGTAACAATGTCTGGTTTAGAACAGAGAAAGCATTAGAAAAGTTTTTAAAAGGACAAAAAAAGAAAGTACAATTGTGCACACAGACAATATAAATTATCAAACATATTGCCGAAGTCCAAGTTAAGGCTGATACTGACTTGCTTTTCCTCAGACTTGCCTCTGTAGAGAATGGACAGGCATAAAGGCAGGGCATAAAAAACCCTCCAATATTTTAGTTTTATTTTATTTATTTTTTTTAGTGCTCACAGACAGAATTTTGGATCATCAAATGCAAGGCTTATTTACAAGACACTGATTTTACAGGGGGTCTAATTGCAGTCAAATCACTGCTCCACAAGAATTACAGCCAGTTCTGAATCTCCTTGATTTACAAATTGCTACAGTACGAGGTTCAGTTTAGAGAGGATTATACAGTAAATGTTTGGCCTGTCAATCTGCAGAAATGTACCAAATTAATTAACACTCTGACAACAACCATGAAGCAAATTCAAACACAGTGCATCAAAATCATCTTCCTCTTTTCTGTATTTAAGGCCTCTTCAGTCCCCCTACACTGCAGTACCAGTCAAACAGTATTAGATGGAATCTCTCCTAAGGTCACGTAGGGAAAAAAAGCACCTTTTCAAACTATGACGCATAGAAATTGTGCTGAATGGCACAGTGTTAATAGCACCAGAGTAAAATGAAAGAGGACTCTCAGAACTGCTCCAGCAGCTGGCGAAGGTATGGTCCTCGGGAAAGATGCCGACTGACACGAGACAGTTTGTAGAGTATAGGGCAGTCCAATGAGATGCATGGCACCTGACGCTCTGCACTGCCACTGCAACTTCTACATACCTGTCAATCAAATCACAACAGAAAAGAACAAAAGATTGATATATGACAAACATGAAGCATGTGACCCTAGTCTCACATAGCCAGACTTTTGACCAAATCTGGTCCTCATTGCAGCTTAAGGCACTTTCATACATCAAATGTGTTGCAAAAAGTGGTCTTCCACACCAAAAGCTAAAAAAATAAGAGTCAGGCTGAAGGAAATGGCATGCATGTACAGAGAGTACAACACAAACACCTTTCTCCACTGCACTGCCATTCCAGGTCTCGCAAGAAAAGGACAAGACCATTCAGCTCTGTCAATTCACCAATCAGAGTAATTTGCATATGGTTAAATTTGATCACTGAAGGTCAGCAGACACTGGTAAATGAAGTGAGAGTAAATGATTAAAGTACATTTGTAAAATTTAACATATTGATTGAAATATTGCAGGTTTGAATAGTATTCTGTGTTTGTATTACCCTGTGCATTTTTATTCATTTTGAAGAATACGGAATGTGTTTTTGTGTAAGTGAGACAAGTAAAGAGCATCTGTCTGGTTTCACATACAGTACGGCACACCAAACAAATGATTTCACAAACCCAACTCTTCTTTTTTCTTAGCTTAAAAGCGAACTGACTATGCATTAGTCAATAAAACAAAACATTACATTAATCGCTACTATTTGGATCTTTTGACCGGCATTTGCTTTTAAGAAACTTGTTGCAAAAAGAGATGTAGACCATTACAGACAAACTTACTGACCTATAAATTGATCAGTAACATTAACTTTGTTTTTACATGCCTGAAAAACAAATATTTAGCTTTCATGCAGATACTGTGGTATAAAAAAATAT
The DNA here is from genome assembly GCA_021554675.1 of Leuciscus idus. NCBI lineage: Eukaryota > Metazoa > Chordata > Actinopteri > Cypriniformes > Leuciscidae > Leuciscus > Leuciscus idus. The sequence goes on along the minus strand of CM038638.1, from coordinate 22,674,683 downwards.
CTAAAAAGTGATGACTTGGCGGTCAAATTTTCTTAATCAAAAAGTATACATAACATGGACAACATAGCCAGCTAATCAGATCAGAACAGCTCTGAACAAACTATGGCATTCTAAGACTAACCAGCATGACCTCTAACCTTTAGGAGCTGGTCTTGCTGGCTTTCCCAAAGCCGCAAGTCCTGGTGTAGGTGGACCGCAACACGCTGTGGTTCGGCCCGGCATCGCACACACACTCCCAGCTGTGTCAGCTCATCACAAACTGGGCAATGCAGTGTTGTAAAGTACTGAGAGATGGTGCCCTTTCTTGTGCCCTCATCTCCTCCTCCACCCCCCGCAGAGCTCCAGGCCTTCTGTACCTGTGCAATGAAAACATCACCAACAAATTACGTTTTTTTTGGAAATGTCTTTTTCTTAAATGGTGAAGCATGCAATTTTTTTATGTTAAAACTCAATAAATGTGTTTTAACTAATGTTGCTTTGTTGAGCTGGTCTGGATACTTAAATAGAACAATGTTTGAGAACCAGACACCCAGTGTTTATACTTTTTATGAGAATCAACCTACTAATGGCTTATATACAGTTGTCTCTGCATAATATGTAAAAAAACATCTATCCCACCACCAGATGGTGCCTTTATATCAATAATAGCTAGTATAATTCAGTACGATTTAGATCTCAAATAGCCATAGAACAGACAAAGAGCAACTGAAAAGTACAAGAACTAGTGGATACACCCATTTAAGGTGAACAATGTTTCAAGCTTGATCATTTATATTCTGCATTTGTTAAAAGACAAAATGACGTAACTAACCCTCGGCAACTCGTGGTACCAAATGAACACATCTACTCCAATCAGGTTAAAAATTCGTGCAAGTGGTGGCAAGATCTGCTTGGTGATGTAGTAGGTGGCGTTGAGGCGCAGGCTGGGGTCCTGCAGTACCTCTACAGGACGCCGAACCAACTGTATGAGCGGCACTCCCGGCGTCCCGTACACAATGACATACGGCACACGCTCACCCACACGTGGCTCCAACCGCCGATCATATGCCATCATACGCCTAAGACACAGACAGAAAAGAGCACACAAAAAAGGTTTATACAGCAACCTTTGTTGGACATTTTAATGCATTCAGACTCATCCTGGATTCAGAACAAGGAGCAGCATTTTCAACAAAGATACAAATCCCCTAAACCACACCTCAAATCTAATTTCAACATCTGTTAATGGATGTGTTGCTAAGCAACAGCCTTAGTCTAGCACAATAATAGTCTTGCAGCACGCATGCAGAAAATAAACCGAGTCCTGAAAGGTCTGCATGTAGTGAGTAATGTCATCAGTCCAACTAAACTAAAGTGTGCCATAAACGGGAAGGTGACGCATTAGAGAGCTCCATAAACATGATCACCACAGCTACAAGATGGGGATGACACGAATATTTGCCAAGTATGTATCTTTCATGCACATGTGAATCTGTTTTGTGGGTGAAGGAGGGTGAAGCCTGTGTAGCTTTGTCTTGCATTTAAAGACCAACAATGGCCAAAGTCCCAACAGCACTCGTGAGCAGAACAAGTACGCCCCTTCACTGAACTTGTCAGTATTTATTAGTTAATGACAGAAAAACAAAAACAAATCAGCCATCTTGTTTCATGAATGTGGATCTGCTGACTCACTCTACGTAAGGGAAATGTGGACAAGTCAATCTTTTTCACAACAAGGACAAGAATAGATTCATTATAAATGTGACAATGACACTGACAATATATTACAATGACAGATGTTACTGAAATGTTTTTTAAACTACTATTATCTTTTTTGTATAGCTTAATAAAAAAGTAAATCTCAACAGAAAAATAGATTTGTGAGAAATTCTTAGTATAGATTTGTAGACATGCAATTTTTAATAAAGAATAAGGCTTGTTGGATTTTGGTACAAATCAGCGCAACAAAATGCATAAAAGACACTCATAAATGCCTCAATATATAATATTACGAACAAATCAATCTGAACAATATATTATTTTTTTGTGAACGGATTCAAAAGTCACTGGGATGAATCAATTCCCACCACTATTATCACTATTTTCCACACTAGCCCTCAAAGCGTGACATCACGTCCACTAAATTGTGAATTATTGGCATGATTATGCCGGTTTGTTTTAAATATATAATTATTAAATGTATATGAATTGTAATGTGCCCATTTTCAAGAGTCGGCATTTGCCACGAATTACCTAGACCTTAAATATTACATATTGTACTACTGTGAAGTAAAAATTATATTACCGTGTAAAGTCAAATATATTACACTTTAGTGGCAATCATCAAGGTCCAAGCACCAATGGCACATGTGGATGATTAGCGATTTTATGATGTAGTTTTTACAGGAGTCATTTTAAATCTTCACTTAAAGTTAAGGTTCAATCATATGTAGACTCATATTTAACATTTAAATTGAGATGAATCACGTCAAAGGTAGTCACAGGATATTTTCAAATGAATGTGAATATCATGTGCCGCTCAAAAACTTTTTTTTTTATCTGAAGCATTTATCTTAAGGCCCTTTTCATATATATATATATATTTTTTTTTTTCTAAAATGCGTGTAGCCCTCTAACCTTTTAAACCATGTATTTGGTGTATTTAAACTCTGAAACTGAAACTAAAACCAATAAATAAATCATGTACAATTTTTGTAGAAATTATAACATAAGACTGGAATGCAGAAATACTACACAGATCAAACTGTCATACAGAATGCGTTTTTGTTGTTAAAATTACAAGCATGCAACATCGTCATAGTTATGTTGTCAATTAGTAAGTTATGAAATTACCGTAAAGTACCAATAAATTACATAAATTATACGTTGTGTTTAAACTGGGAAGGATTTGCATGCAGGTGTGATGTTCATTCTATTCATTAGGATCAGTTAAAAAAAGTTGGCAAAAGAATTGTATAGATTGAAAATAAATGAGCTTGAGGGGGGAAGAATTTTGTTTCTAGCCCTTAGTGGTTCCAAAGTTATGATCCAAAATGCAAACTGCCTTATTATATCGCCTATAATATAACATATAGCTTTACTCACTTGCAACACAGTGAGTAAAATTAACGTTTCAATGTCTACAAAATAACCACAGAGGTCACACATGTACCTCATATTTTGGGAAATTTCTCAAGCTTTTGGTTATTAACCCTTAAGTACAAAATGGCTAAAAGGATAAAGATGGAAAAAATAACCACTTTTCCTTTAATAATAAACATGAGTACTATCATTGTTTTCAGTGACCAGTAAATATCTGTTGAAATCTCAAAAATGAGTTTTAATCTCAGTCATACACTCGCTCACCTGGTCAGTTCCAGAGCAGGGACACAGGCCCCTGGACGGTACGATCCGCTGCCGCGGTACTCTTTGGCAAAGATGAGGTCCTGCATGCTGGCTTTGGCCTCTAGCACCTTCACACACTGCCGCTGCACATACTGCTTCACCTGGCTGATGTCACGCGACTCAAAAAGCAGCTTCAGAGATCGTTCCAGAATCTAACAAAACAAAACTCAATGAAACCTCTTCAACTGACATTCGACAATCTCACGGTCAATGCATCTGAAGCAACAAGTACATTTACATGTACCGTTACAATCTAGCCACAAGGGGTTTTTGTGAAGTGAATGTACAGGCATATCACGATGCGTAATCAAATACTGATACAGACTGGGTCAATAGCTTTGTTGTGCTCGCTGCATGTTATCTCTCTTTTCACACAACACAAAGTCCATTTGTAGTACATGTGGATGAAACTGCAACAAATTGCATTATCCAGATTTCACAGAAAAAACAAATGGAACGATTTTTGTTGGAAAAATGTTTTCATGACGTATTATTGCTTTAGTCCATCTCAAATAAAGTTTTTCAAGTGCAGGTAAATATTGAAGGTTTTATAGACAAACACAAAGAGAACTCAAGAATATGAAGGAATAAAACATACATACACACACACACACACACACACACACATTATATAATAAATAATATATAATAATAAATATATAATACATTTTATATTAAATATTATATTATAAATATAAATATAGCATTTATATTTTATATTAAATGCAAAAATGCATTCTGTGTGACTACTCTGTGCTGCCTGGTCTACATATTTTGATGTATTGTTTTATTAAATAACAATTGTGTGTAAGGTTAGCATCCATAATAATAATTATATTACTGAATAGCAAATAATATTTAAAAAAATTCTGTTTTCTCAGAATGTAACTTCCCATTATAACTGCAGTGTGACTGACAGGTGGAGCAGAGACATTATCAAGCGAGTAGGCAAAAAGAAAAGAAAAATTCTGGAATGCTAGTTACCTTGGCAACAGCGGGGCAGCCATCACGACGTACAGTTTCAATGCCTTTGGCATCAAACACTGGATTTTTCTGATCCAAACTCTCATACATGTATCCAACGTAACGCTTCTTCGTCTGTAAAACGCATGGGAGGTACACCTGCACAAACACACAAGAATGCAGACAGACAAAATTAAAAAGCACAATAAACAATCATGTGGCTTAAAAGAGCTCTCACACAGAGTATACTTTTTAACCACTAATAAAGCACTTCACAAACCTTCTCAAATTTCAATTTGATGGGTTTAGGGTTGATGGCAGTGACAGCCTCTGCAATTTCATTACCAATCTTAAATGCCTGTTCCTTGGTTGCTCCTTTCAACAACACAAACATACTAAAAGAGAAAGAGACTTGTATCAGAGACAGCATACAACTGTTTACCAAGCAAGCACAAAACAAATTTCCACAGACAAGCAATTTGCCTGTTCACACTGAATGACACTGAACTACTGCACAATGGAACAGTCAATGAGAACATTTTGATGCTGATGTTAATATTGTCTGCAATTTTATGAGTTATTTTTACTTTAGTTTTAACACAGAATTCTGTGCAGACAACACTCTCACGAATCAGGCATGGCAGGGACTTTATCAAAATCAATCAAGAGAGCAGCATACGACAATTGATAAAGTTTTAGAGGGAGGCAGTGCCTCCACATCACAATGACTGTCCAGTTAACCTGGTAATATGATATCATGTACACTCTTGGGCAAAAAAAAAAAAAAAAAATTGGGCCAAGCCTAAAATGGCTAAACACTAAGGTTTTAATTGTCTTAACCACAAATTATTGGTCAGGAAATTAGCTAAATTTAAGCAAATGAACTACTTAAAAAGCCATTGCTGTCTCAGAAAAACTTCAAACACAGAATGAACTTTTTGGCGGAATATGGGAAATTGTGTGTGGAGTGATGGATCACAATGAAAAAAAATCTGCTGAGAAGTATAATAATAGATGCATCTCTAGCACAGTGAAGCATGGAGGAAGAGTGTCATTGTGTCTGGAGCCCTTTTAGCTGCTGGTATTGTGAGATGCTTCACTGTGATAGTCATTTAATGCTTTGAAGTACAGGAGAATATTGCAGAATGGCTTGCTTCCCACAAATGAAAGGTTACCTAAAGAGGAATGATCAGATGTTATTTTTCAACAAGACAATGCTCCTGCCCAAAATGCAAAGACAATCAAGTAGTGGCTTGAGAACAAGTCCATCAGGACAAGTCCATTGAACAAGTCCATTGAATCCATCAACATTGACTCTTCTTCGTAAAAAGCTGTCTATGAGTTGGGGAAGTATTCCGTGCCAAGTTACTTTACCCACAGTAATTGTCAATTTCCTGACAAGTGATTTATGATTAATATCAATCTAAATATTTTGCCATATTGTGCCATTTTTGGATAGGCCCTTTTTTTTTTTTTGCCCATGAGTGTATGAAAACAGTCTGCAAATCAGACTGAATGAGTCAAACTGGAGGAAATGGACTAATTACAAAAAATAACACTCCCACTTGCAACATTGTAGGTGAGGTCACATCTTTATTGAAATGAACTAATGGATCCAGTTTTATTTCTTTACCTGTCTGTATCTCCATAGACCACACGCGCTCCCCACTTCTTGGTGTCATTGACCATCTTTATGGCTCTCTCCAAAGTCTCTCTGGCCTTGTGCACAATGCTGTCGCCTACCTGGTGTATCAGGAGAGAGACATTTTATCTGATTTCTTTAGCAACATAGTAATCTCAAAACACCTCCTGTTAAATTTTGGGCATGTGGCCTTTTCAGTCTTTCTTAATTGGTATGGAGCAATGTTGCATGCACAATTTGAATACAATCTAAAATACAATTTAAATTGGTGGCTTTACTTCAGGAGCCAGATTTTACATTAGACATCAAGTTGAAAATAAATACAGTACTAAAATTGGTTTAAAACCAAATCAAATATTAAAGTGTAATAATATTAACCATGAACCACATACAGTAGGCCTAACAATATGCTAATGTATGACAACGGCTGGTAAGAGAATTGACTATTTGTTTTACTGTCTTTACAGTTTGACCGTTCAGTCTGTAAAATTCTCTTGAATTTCAGCATCCAAAATTTTACTGCACAAAACCAATTTTTTATTAAAAAAATCCTTTAAAAAGGTGATAAGCCTATTTATTTTGCTATTATAATGATTAAGGACTATTTGGTTAGTTGCAATTCATTCTTTACATCTAGCATTTGTTTTTCCTTTCTGATCTGTGATCACATTAGACATGCAACTCATTTTTGGGTTAAGAACCAGTGATTTAAAATGCCAAGTTACAGCATGTACCTCAACGCTGGGCATTCGTCCTGAGAAGCTGGCAGCAGTGTAACCGAATGTGACATTAGCAATAAGTTTGAGGCCAAGCTGCCTGGCATCCAGCAGGCGCAATAGAGCTTTGTCGTTCTTGTACGCCTTCATGGACTGCTTCACCATGATCCTGGTCTTCAAAATCTCCTCCAGCATACGTGGAAGTACACCCCTCCGCACTGATGACTGAGCACACACAAACTGTGAGCACAACCAACTTTGACACTGCCGTTGTAAGAAATATTACAAATACAATTACTTGAAAATCGACAGTTCTTGCTCTAAAATCTGGCTGGATGAAATTATGCGACTGTGACTGCACATCCGTTATATTTCATATCAATTTCTGTTCATAGAATGACCTTTATGATGCTTGGTAACTAAAAGCAGAATTGAATATAGTGATTGTTATTGACAATATTTTAATTATTCCTTGAACCCTGGTATCTTTTGTCATATTTTAGTCGCTACTGTTTTATAACAGCAATAAGCCATAAGAAAATGTTGGTTAACTTTGTGCATTGCGGTCTCGTATCCATCAACCAGTGACAGTTTCTGAAAAGCCAATCCAGTTACAATTTTGAAATCCTGTTTCACATACTATTATTCACAAATAGTAAGCAGTACAGTATACAGTATAAATCATACAGAAAGTAGCAAGCTAGTATTCCACTTGAACTATTTAAACTATTTAACTATTTAAATGGCTCATCTCGTGAGGATCATTCAGTATTTAAATGAAAAGGTTTAACAGTGGTGTAATCTCAGAACTACCTTCACAAATGCGACACCATTGGGAGAAATGGTGATGTCATTTCTGAGCTGATATAGGAGGTCAGGAGGGACTCTGAGAGATGTACAACCAAACCTGAACTCATCGCACCTGAGAGACCGTGTGAGAGAGTGGAATAGATAAACATTTATGAACCACACAACAGATACTGCAGATATATGGAAATGCTGCATTAATACACTAGGCCTAATGTAGTTTTACTCTAAATCCAAAAGCATGCTTACGTTCCGAGATTCTCGACATGGCCAAGGCAGGTGGAGAAACAGTAATTGTAGGCAATGATGATGGATGGATACAGTGACTGGAAATCTAACACAATGACCGAGTTGCTATAGAAACGTGACTCTGGCTCCATGACCAGTGGGATGCACTGCGGGGCTCTTTGCTGGGCGCGCTGCTGTGTGCTTGGGGTCACTGGGATGTAATTCAATGGCTTCGCAATCCTTAACATCATTGATTCCACACGGTACTGCAAGAGGAGGAAAAAGATTAACTACCAACACGAAACTACAAAAAGTATTTATGGATCTAATAATCAAAAACTTAAATATAATATATATCTGTGAATCTCTCTTTTTCAAGAATTAAAAGAATACTGTTTTTTTATTTATTTTTTTATACAACTTAATTGATAACTTTCCACACAGAAAATAAATGATGGTTGGGAATCAAGAACCAAGATTAAGACTTGGTTAATCTTAACAGGCTTTTCCCAAATCACGGAAGTGACCTCGACGTCCGGGTTAGTGGTAGCATAAGCCATCAGGCAAGTGTTATTTAAACAAACTCCTGATGTACTTACAAACTTTACAATCCCTCGTTTTATGAGTACATAACCTATTTATACTACTGTAGAAGTTTGGTACCATTCTGGCCATTATTAGTGGGGTAATTTACGAGATACAACCTTGGATCCATTAGCGCCTGCACTAAGCCATTCGGCTTATATCTCTAAATAAGCTCTAACTTAACATATATATATAGCTAAAAGGCATCTGTGCGCTATGACAGGTTTTAGATGGATGATTACCTGTGAGCCCCTGGTTAGCACATGGTAGAACTGAATTCCAAACACACGTGCCAGCTCACTTGTCCTGCCAATAATGTCCTGCTGCTGGAGTAACTGGACTGTACCACACACACGGCTCACATAATGATCCACCACTTTCCACCTGACCCAAATGAAAGCAACAGATAGATAAGAGTATGGAGGGGGGGAAAAAACAGTATTTTGTTTATATGACCAGTAAACATTATTAAATGTCACGTGCACACTGCAAATATTGTATCCCATAATGCAATGTGCCCAACTTGACAAATTAGCTTCAAGTAATATCAGCAGTAATTTATAACATCTATTTATTTGACATTGACATGTGTTACCTTAACATGACATTTAGTCATTCAATGACTTAGTGTAAATGTGTCATTTGTCTACACATTTCACAAACTTTATTTTTTATAATAGCTGGTACCATTCAGTCAGGGCCGCAACTGCACAGTGTCCAATCAGAGGTGTCTAAACCAGTCAGAATCCCCTCTGCTCAAAACACCTGAGCTTTCTTTCAGGGCAAGATCATGGAGCTCTGAACGCTCGCAAATTCTTACATTTTTTTAACAAACAAAGTGTAGACATGATTTAAATAAGAGATTCATTGTGCTTCTTTGATAACAGTTGATATTCACTTGATATAATAAAATTTTGAACACTTTTAAAATGCTAAACAAAAGTTAAATTAAAATGTTTCCTTTTATTTATTTTTAAATTAGCTTTTGATTATGACGTCTTAAAAGGAGATTTTCAAATAATGATTTTTGCACAGTAGTGCCCTATGAGGCGCCCCTGTTTACCACATATACTGCATACCACATTTTTGTGCCCCTGCAGACAGTATATATGGTACATTTGCAGTAATCAGTATGCTGGAATTCCATTCTGAAGTTAGCTTTAGTTAAAAGATGAATGGAGAAATGATATTCCAAGGAACAACTCTGCAATAAGACCAGTAACTGGCATCTGACGGATGCGAGATCCATTCTCACCTGTGCAGGTGTGTGTTGTGGTCAAACCAGTCAGAGAGTGTGCGATGGCTGTAGAGAGGAAAGCGCTGATGCAGGAGGTGGAAAGCCACATTCTCAAAAGTGTAGTTATTCAAAGCAGCCTGCAAACATACAGGAAGCACTTGATTTAAAGGAGAACACTCAGATAAACAGTGTTAGCTCAGGCATTCTGGGGGAATGAATGTGAAGTAAACCTCAGTCTTCATAACTCTCCACAAGTTGAGGACAATGCGTCCAATAATATGGATTTCCGTCATAGTGTCTGCACCATATTCATCTTTTTCTGCCATGAACCGATTCTCCTTTGAATCTCCTGTAATAGTAATAACATCAAATACAACATTTGAGAAATGGGCTATGGGGAAAAGGCACAGATTTGGCAGAACACCTGGCCTGCCACAACTCTTAAAGTGAATACATGACCTTGGCTTTTAAATATTAATAAGTGTGTTTTCACTGGCCCTGTTCACACTTGGTATTAACATCCATCTGGGCAGTTCTGATCAAAAGTGCTCAGGACTTTGTGTGTGTGTGTGGGGGGGTGTGTGTGTCTATCCTCTGATACCAGGATATAGTCTGGGCTGAACTGTGTCTATCAAATGATGGCAGAAATTCTCAGGAGGAAATGGCAATTATAACAAAGGTGGAGCCAAATCAATTTTAAAAGATGTACAAATAATGTGCTTTTGCTTATACTTGCTCTCCACAGACAAGCCAGAACCCCTTGTGATAAAATGTAAAGAGTTGCATGGACAATGTCTTTTTCTTTTCTTTAGTTTATGGTAAAAATACACAAGGCTAGACAGAGCACTGGAAGACTTTGTTCTGGCACGGCCCACTTTCATTTTTTATCTCTTTTTTAGTTAGACGTGTCAGTGTTAGTTAGTGTTAGAGCTTGCACTACTCTATCTTACTAGTTTGTAAAGTAAACACTCTTGCTTTTGTAGCAAAACTAGTATAGTATCTTTGATGTTACAGCCCATTTCAGTGGTATCGGTGTATACATGGACTGCAACATTAGAGTGCATTTAACACCTGGTAGTATTTTGTAGAACATGCATCCACTTGAGTCTAGATTGCCACTATTTACAACACTCACTACGTCAGGGTATTACTACATGTTAATAAATGGCAAAAAAAAAAAAAAAAAAATACAGTATATATAAAAAAAAAAAAAAAACTTGCAGCAAGCAAGAAAGTGATGCACACACCAAGCCCAACTGTTCGACATCTTAAAACGCTAATCCTAAATCTCTTATATGTCAGTATAGTATTTCGTATTAACTACTCATGGGAGTGTAGAGACTACTATATCAAATATATACTCCATAGCTAAAGCAATACTTCATTAAAACACATCAGAGGGCACAGGGCACTAAACAGGTTGCGGACCGCTAACTGAGCTAACCGTACCTGGCACACGAGAGAGCTGCTGGCACAGGTCCACACCGAGGGTTGAAGCACGCTGCAGTAGGTAACCCCAAGAGTGCATCTGGACCTCATAGCCAACCAGAATGTCTGGGTCAAACCTGCGGGAAGGTGGTGTTTTATGAGATGTGATGAGTGTTTTTGCTGTACAGGGTCTAGAGCTAATTATTATCATCCTTTAAGATTATGTAAGAAAAAAGTGCTCATCCTCATGTATTTCAAACCAGTAAGTGGTTGTTGGTTTCTACTGAACACTAAAGGAGAGTACTGAGGAATTTCTTTTCCATATGACAAAAAAGAAGCTCCCCTTATCTGTGAATTTTGTCTTATGAAGTCATAAGATTGCTTTGTGTGAAGCAAAAACCGCAATTTAAGTCATTATAAGTCCTGAATGGCAGTAGAGGAAAATATATTCAGTGAATTAATTAAATTTTGGCCTTTTCAACTCATAAAGCCATTGCTGTCACGTTTGGTTTTGAGTTTTGTTTCATGTTCAGGTTTCATGTCCTTTATTTTGAAGTTTTCCCATTGTAATGTTCTTGGTTTTATCATGTGCTCCCCTTTTGTCATGTGATCCTGTCATGTGCTTCCCTTGTCATGATTCCTATGTTGTCATGTGTCCTATGTCCCATGCTCCACGACCCAGGCCTGCCACTGCTAGGCCATGCTTTGTGTCCAGTTCCCCTTCATGGGCCTGGCCCTCCATCTCTCCCCCCTGGACCGTCTCCGCTCCTCCACCCTCCAGGACTTTCTGTTGATTTGGTTTTGGGGTGGATGTTCACTTAAGGCGTCAGGTGCCACCTTTTTTGAAGGGGGAATGTGTCACGTTTGGTTTTGAGTTTTGTTTCATGTTCAGGTTTCATGTTCTTTATTTTGAAGTTTTCCCATTGTCATGTTCCTGGTTTTGTCATGTGCTCCCCTTGTCATGTGTACGGTGTACATTTTAGGACATCCTCAGACATATGAAGACAAGGCATCATGCCTCAGACTAAAAGGCTTCAGTCATTGGACAAAACGGCATCGCGCCTCAGACTGAAAAGCTTCAGGTCTCAGGAAAAACAATGTCAGGTGTCAGGTCTCGTACAATTAGGCATCAGATGAAACAGCCTCAGACAAAAAGGCATCAGACGTAAAGGCATCGGACGAAACAGAGTCAGACTAAAAGGCATCAGACATAAAGACATCGGACGAAACGGACTCAGACTAAAAGGCATCAGACATAAAGACATCGGACGAAACGGACTCAGACTAAAAGGCATCAGGCATAAAGGCATCAGACAAAATGGACTCAGATGGAGTTTGGAGGTTTGCATTGCCCCGCCCCATGTGACATCACATGTACGCGATTCATAGCTCGAAAGAACGCTTTACTTGATACATTTCTAAAGTTTCTAAGGTTGATTAAAAACAAGAAAAATGACAGATTCTTGAAATATTATGATGATATTTTTGACAATACCACTGATGCATGTTTCCTCTGTGTATGTCTTTTATTTTATTTTTATTTTTTTATTTTATATGTGAAGCTTTACATATACTTGATATAATTTAATTCCTGTAGAAGTTCTATGTCCTTTATATCCGCTTGTTATCTGATACATATTCAATAAAAGAAAAAAAAGAAAAAGAAAAAAAGAACGCTTTACTTCACGATAGTTTGCCAACATACAAGCTAGCTAGTTGAAATGATATCTAACTTTTTAAACGTGCAAATAAAACTTGCGAAATGCATGTTCTCTTCTGTATACAACATAATTAGTGTAACATTTATTTAAAGCACATACATACACTCACCTAAAGGATTATTAGGAACACCTGTTCAATTTCTCATTAATGCAATTATCTAATCAACCAATCACATGGCAGTTGCTTCAATGCATTTAGGGGTGTGGTCCTGGTCAAGACAATCTCCTGAACTCCAAACTGAATGTCAGAATGGGAAAGAAAGGTGATTTAAGCAATTTTGAGCGTGGCATGGTTGTTGGTGCCAGACGGGCCGGTCTGAGTATTTCACAATCTGCTCAGTTACTGGGATTTTCACGCACAACCATTTCTAGGGTTTACAAAGAATGGTGTGAAAAGGGAAAAGGGCAATTCCACGCAAAACTGTCACATCCATAACGCCAACACAATGCCATGGTATTTAGTTGGCGTTATGGATGTGACAGTTTTGCGTGGAATTGCCCAAAAACATCCAGTATGCGGCAGTCCTGTGGGCGAAAATGCCTTGTTGATGCTAGAGGTCAGAGGAGAATGGGCCGACTGATTCAAGCTGATAGAAGAGCAACTTTGACTGAAATAACCACTCGTTACAACCGAGGTATGCAGCAAAGCATTTGTGAAGCCACAACACGCACAACCTTGAGGCGGATGGGCTACAACAGCAGAAGACCCCACCGGGTACCACTCATCTCCACTACAAATAGGAAAAAGAGGCTACAATTTGCACGAGCTCACCAAAATTGGACAGTTGAAGACTGGAAAAATGTTGCCTGGTCTGATGAGTCTCGATTTCTGTTGAGACATTCAGATGGTAGAGTCAGAATTTGGCGTAAACAGAATGAGAACATGGATCCATCATGCCTTCTTACCACTGTGCAGGCTGGTGGTGGTGGTGTAATGGTGTGGGGGATGTTTTCTTGGCACACTTTAGGCCCCTTAGTGCCAATTGGGCATCGTTTAAATGCCACGGCCTACCTGAGCATTGTTTCTGACCATGTCCATCCCTTTTATGACCACCATGTACCCATCCTCTGATGGCTACTTCCAGCAGGATAATGCACCATGTCACAAAGCTCGAATCATTTCAAATTGGTTTCTTGAACATGACAATGAGTTCACTGTACTAAAATGGCCCCACAGTCACCAGATCTCAACCCAACATCTTTGGGATGTGGTGGAACGGGAGCTTCGTGCCCTGGATGTGCATCCCACAAATCTCCATCAACTGCAAGATGCTATCCTATCAATATGGGCCAACATTTCTAAAGAATGCTTTCAGCACCTTGTTGAATCAATGCCACGTAGAATTAAGGCAGTTCTGAAGGCGAAAGGGGGTCAAACACAGTATTAGTATGGTGTTCCTAATAATCCTTTAGGTGAGTGTATATATACACTCAAAAAAAATTAACGAGGAAGGTTGTGCACTTTACATAATATATTTATATTTAGTTTACTTATAATAATTGTGTTTGTTGACTTGAAATGTTTTTTTTTTCTATTAAGGTCCACGTAATTATGTCTCAACTTTAGGGCTGCAACAAACGATTATTAGAACAATTAATCGACTAATCACCGATTATTTCGCCGACTAATCAGTACGTTTGGAACGATTATTCAGCTTTTTCAATTAGTTAAAACACTGAGTTATACATATTCAAACTATAATATAAAAAAAAGAAAATCACTTCAGCTTTTGAAATGGTTGTTTTAATGAACTTTGAGCCAACTAACCAGGTCATGCTCTTTAAGTTTTCAGATTTCTGTCCAACTCAAATCACACACAAATGCTCTCTAAGCATTGTTTAAATATTCTGTTCTCTTTCAATAGAAAAAATAAACAAAAATTAATCAGCTGCATTACAGACAAACTTAATCTGCAAACAATTATTATAAGAATAAAATAAAATAAAAATTGACATGACAATTGAGCTGACAGAGACATTCTCATTCACCTTTTAATATACAGTATGAAAAAGTAACTGACATGATATTAACATCTAATTTTGTAAGTCTTCATGAATATGGAATAAAATACAGGCAAGTGATAAGACTGTAATACCTAATAGTGTTACAATAATAAAACAGCCCTGACTCCTAAGCTCGATCAAGCTTTATTCTATGCAAAAATAAATCCTCACATTACTGTAATTATATTATTATTGTTAATATTATTGCTATTATTAGTAGTATTGCATTCTCTAATAAAGAGATTTACTGCTAGTTATTTAGCTCCAGCTGGAGAACATTCACCTCTCACCGGCTCCTCTCGTGCCGGGATGTTTCCTCTTTAAGTGCTTTAACATGCATGTTGTGCTCCGTGAAAAGCAAGTTCCGCCTTGCATGTTTTGCACACGACAGCATTCTTGGTTTGAAGTTTTGTGAAACTTTCACACACCTTGCTAGTTCGGATTCGTTTGCTCTCCGTCATAGGTCATAATTCGCGCTGTGTTTTCTTCTACCGCAATAGCATTTGTAACGGCTGCATTACACTCTAGCGCCACAGCGCCGTAGCGGTCAAATCGCGATATCACGTGAGATCAAACGACAACTCGACAACAAGATATTTTGTCGACATTTTTTTATTGTCGACGTTGTCGACAATGTCGACTAATCGTTTCAGCCCTACTCAACTTAACAGTACAAAATCCTAACGCGTTGTCTAAACACAAACCATTTATGTTAAGTAAAACATTCTTACATCCAGATGGTGGCAGTATAGTGCGACGCCAACTGCCATTTTGCCCTAACTTAACCCTTTCACGCATAGTGGTCACTACAGTGGACAGCTATTAAAAAAGCATTTTCTTGAATTTGCATGGGTTTTTATGGCAAAGTTGCACATCAGCCTCTTCATTGGACCCTGCTGCATCATCCTATAAATTGCAACCAAGTGGCAAGCCATTGCGTTTCGATTTTTTCCCCCTCCAAACTAAGATGGCCAAGGGTCAGTCAGACATGCCAAGTTGCTCCGGAATATCCACCCATTCCTTCTATCCTAGGAGACTCTTGTAGGTAAAAAAAAAATATTGCAGCATCAAGCAATATCTAATGAGTCATATCACAGTGATTTTAGATTGAGAAAAAACTCTGATTAATCACATGTCCACTGTAGTGGACGTCATCAATTGCTATATTTCAGCTACAATTCATAATTATAATGTGAATATTGTTTTTGAAACTTAAAACTTAAAAACTTAATCTGCAGTGACTTTTTTTACTGTAAATAAATGTATTTTTATTATTAGAATGTAATTTTCATTGACATCGAAAAAAGTCATGTGATTACATAATGTATGACACTTGTAATGCATTACTTGTTAGATCAGAAAGTAATCTGATTTCGTAATGCACGTTATTGTAATGCGTTTTTTTACTCATAACATCAAAAAGTAATCTGATTACGTAATGCATGTTACTTGTAATACGCTTCTTTACTCATAACATCAAAAAGTAATCTGATTACGTAATGCATGTTACTTGTAATGCGTTTCCTTACTCATAACATCAAAAAGTAATCTGATTACATAATGCATGTTACTTGTAATGCGTTTCGTTACTCGTTACATCAAAAAGTAATCTGATTATGTAATGCATGTTACTTGTAATGCATTTCTTTACTCAACATCAAAAAGTAATCTGATTATGTAATGCATGTTTACTTGTAATGCGTTTCTTTATTCATAACATCAAAAAGTAATCTGATTACGTAATGCATGTTACTTGTAATGCGTTTCTTTACTCGTTACATCAAAAAGTAATCTGATTAGGTAATGCACATTACTTGTAGTTAATTACTTGTTGGATCAAAAAGTAATCTGATTAGGTAATGCATGTTACAATACATTACTCGTAACATAAAAAACAAATCTGATTACGTAATGCATGTTACTTGTAACACATTACTTTTACTTGTAACATCAAAAAAGTAATCTGAATGCATTATGCATGTTACTTGTAATGCGTTACCCCCAACACTGATCATTTCAGATGAGATTGAAAGAACGTATCGCTAGGTTTTCTCAGAGGAGGGCTATGATAGAAATGTGCATGTCCATCTTGAACATAATCAGAATTATCAGCTAATAAGGGTAAATTGACATACTCTGGTACACTGGAGGGAGCATCTGAGTGGTTTCCACAGTTGTACCTTGACAGGCTGTAGAAAATTCAGATGGAATCACGTCCTCATGTTCTGATATCAAAGATACGCGAAGTGCAACTTGTATGAAGTTGTATGAAGCCTTTGCAATATTTCGCATTTATATTTTTTGTATATATTTTATATTTTTCACATGATTTGATATAATTGTATTGATTAGTTTGTTAAATTCACATACTTTATCTGTTTGATTATTGTCTTATATTTAATACAGTATATCTTCAGTTTGAACCATAACCGCATGCTGTCCACTCAAGTGGACATCTGAAGATCTCTTTGGAAAATTTGTAAAAAAATAAAATAAAAATCAATTCTTGTTTTTCATGCCCTAAGAGCAATAAAAACACATAGGAAAAAAATCCTGACTAAGGTTATCATAATTCATGCATGAAAGGGTTCATTTGATTGTGTTCAATCTGCTTATATGTAAAATGTAAGTTTACTTAATCCGTTTGTGTTGGATTACTTGAATGATTTGTGTTGCATTAACTGAAACTTGGCGGTGCTTGTTAGTTCCCAGCATTCTTTGCATGGTTGAATTAAGAGAGAATAAATGTTAAAATGAAGTGTTATTTTATGTTTTAATGAGAAAAGGGGAAGACTTGATTGTGTGTAATTGTGTTTAATGTTCAATTACATTGGAATTATTAGAACCATTTAAATTACAGTGGGTTACCATTGTGGAGAGTGGAGCATTTTGTTTGGCTGTGGACTGATTCAGTTACTTTCAAATGCTTTGGTTGAAGGAACATGTAAATCTTAGCATTTAAGATGCTAATATGTGTTCTGCTAGCTGATAGCTATTTATAGTCTATCAGTTTAATTATGTGTCACTAAAATGAATGAAATATTAAATAAGTTGGATTCAACTATGTTTAATTAAGTAAATTAGTTGGTCCAAAACATTGCAAATTAGTTGGGCTGACACTATTAAATTAAGCTGTGCCCAACCATAGTAAATAAGTTGAATCA
This sequence comes from Leuciscus idus, assembly GCA_021554675.1. Classification (NCBI taxonomy): domain Eukaryota; kingdom Metazoa; phylum Chordata; class Actinopteri; order Cypriniformes; family Leuciscidae; genus Leuciscus; species Leuciscus idus. The sequence goes on along the minus strand of CM038638.1, from coordinate 22,656,804 downwards.
ACCTTAATAAATTAAGTTGACCCAATGCAAGTACATTAAATTGGAATAACAGAATTGCATAATGCTGAAATAAAGCAAGTACATTTTTGAGTGTATAAACTCAACCTGAGTCCGTTTTCGCCGATGCCTTTATGTCTGATGCCTTTTAGTCTGAGTCCGTTTCGTCCGATGCCTTTATGTCTGATGCCTTTTAGTCTGACTCCGTTTCGTCCGATGCCTTTACGTCTGATGCCTTTTTGTCTGAGGCTGTTTCATCTGATGCCTAATTGTACGAGACCTGACACCTGACATTGTTTTTCCTGAGACCTGAAGCTTTTCAGTCTGAGGCGTGATGCCGTTTTGTCCAATGACTGAAGCCTTTTAGTCTGAGGCATGATGCCTTTTCTTCATATGTCTGAGGTCTGAGGATGTCCTAAAATATACACCGTACATGTGTCCTATGCTGTCATTGGTTTATTGTCTTTATCATTGTGTTCCTAGTTTAGTGATTAGTCTGTGTGTATATATAGCCCTCATGTTCCCATTGTATCTTGTCTAGTATTGTTCATGTAACCCGCTGTTTGGTAAGTTAAGTCAAATCTAGGTTTATTTATTTCAAGTCAAGTCAAGTCAAGTCACGCTTTGTCAAGTTTTTTGTTTATTTGTATCTGTTCAGAGTTTCAATAAACTGCACGTGTGTTCACTTCAACTCGGTTAGTGGAAAATGTTACAATTGCATGATTTCAGACCATCTTTAGTTAAATTTTAAAACGACTTTTTGACACGTTAATTTTTTTTATATATATATTTTTGTCCTGTCTGGAGCATTATAGAATTGCCACTATGAAACATTACTGAATGGAAAAGAGCAACCTAAAACATTTCCTTTTGAGCTCAGCAGAAAAAAAAAGGTTTGGAACAACCAGAATAAATCGCAATTAAATTTTTTTGGGTGAACCCAAAAAACCTTTACCATTTGAATATTTAAAATGTTATCAATATCAGTATATGCGAGTGGGATTGCAAAAAGAAATCCATAAAAGTGATAATGAAAATAAGATTATAAATAAGTAATGAATAAATGTATTCATTTATTCAGAAACTAAAAAGTAAACTAATTAATAAGATTAGTCAGGCATGTGTGCTGTGAAAGAAAAGCCTTTTTATGGATACAAATAGAGGTCACAGAGTGAGCTACTGTGTGAAAAGTGTATGACCCAAGTTGTCCAAAACATGTATTAAGAACTTCAAACAAAGTTGTAATGTGACATGACCTGTCAGATGCTTTGAGACATGTGCTGTTCAGTATGAGAGACATTATTTCCCAAGCACATTAACTGGATTCAATTTTTTTACACTTCTGTATTTTACTTTATATATAGATTTTTAAAGAATTTATCCAATTAATTGTAAAAATAATAATAAATTAATAAATTGTAAAAAATGCAGCCGTACACAACAGAATGAAAATCCAACAGATACACGGTTAACCTACTTTCTAACTATGTTTGAGATCTCTTCAAACAGCTCCTTCTCATCACTGGCATAGGTCACCTGCAGTCCTGTCACACCAGATCTAAAAAGAAAGGGTGCTGTGCTCCTGGAGGCTACAGTAAGAATACAACAAACAATAAGTTAGCAACAAAGAGACATTGAATAGCACAGTATATAAAACATGTAGGCCTTGTTTCACAGACAGGGTTTATATTAAGACAGGGTTAGGCGAGAGTATGAAGTGAGGATTGATGGGACGTTGTTTTGCTCCACTTCACAGAAAATGAGTGGTAGGAGAATTTTTGAATAACATAGTAATTTACGACTGCAGCTCGTTCCGCACGTCATTACACCATTTCCACATCATTGCACATGTGCAGTCCTTTCCAGTTTCGGTTTTCAATCTGATAAAATATTTACATGTTCTCTTGGTTGGATTAGAAAAGGAATAAACCACCCCTTTCTGATCAAAATTTCATTCGGATCAAGCTCAATCGGATCGATTAAAGTGTTTACAAGAAGGCTTTTCAGTCCGATTGAGTTGTCAATCCGCTTACTAATGGATTATTTGTTTGCATGTAAATATAGCCATTGTGAAGTAGAAAAATTAATAGTTTTGACACCTTGGTTTCAACAAATGTGAAGATTTTATGTCTGAAATCTACAGTATTTTAGTATACAGACTTGTAATAATGACCTATATGTCAAAAGATCACAGAAAGGTTGATTCCTCATGACCCCTGAAACTAACAAGTAGGGTTCACTTATCGCCTAGATGGTTGCCACATGCCACGTCAACATGGAGATTTCTAGTTTGTTGCTTTTCCATGTCACGACTAGTACACATCAGTAATAGTAAGTAAATCAACACTGATCTCACCTTCAGATGAACCACAAGAATCTTTATCAATGACAATGGCCCCCGTCATCTGGGTAGTGTCAGATTTGGGGAGAGGGACATCAGAACTGAGGCAGTAGAATAAAGCACAAATTGGGTCAAATTCAGGGTCAGGCTCAAGGTCACGGCGAGTCCTTGCATGAAGCTCCATGCTTATCAGTGTGAGGTGCTGTACCTGCAGTAGGGGGATTCAAACTTGAAATGAGAATAGTGAAATGAAAATGGACTTGAATTTCTAAACATGTGAGATGAAATCAAGACAACAAAGCTTTTTCCACTTTACATTTTTATGCAAGTTTGATCAATCACTCAGTTTAATGAAAGCTATTCTTACTACAAGACAAAAATCCATTCCTACCTCATGCAATGCTTTGGCCTCCTGCAAGTTCTGCATACTGACTTTAAAGCCATATGAATTACAGATTGACGGTCCCTCAATCTGGGAGTTCTCTCTCTTTGGAACATTCACATTGGTAAGCTGATTCTGAATGAGATAAAATGAATGTGCTATAAAAACTGCAATTAATATAATACAATATACTATTATTACTATATAATACACATAACATTGTATCTACAGGAGATTCATAAACTCACAAACTTTGATCTGACCTTAATTTGTGTGGTAAGCAATACTCTCCGTAAAGCATCTTTTTTTTTGTTACTCTTCCGATGTAGCCGCTGTGATCTGGGCTCCATGTCTGCAAAAGAACAGATACAAAAGAGTTTTGCAATGAGTGGCTAAAAGGCAAAGCTTATAAATCGGCTGTCTTGGAACAAAAATAAAATGAATAAAAAAATCATGACTGATTCATAGTTATACTGAGCTTAAAATGATGGTTATGTCATCTGAATCATTCATTTATAAAATTGGTTTTTAAACTGTGGGTCGCAGAGTGGAAATGAATTAGTTGTGCAAGTTTGGGAATGGTGACCCATTTATGCCATGTCAGAAATATAAGCAATCAAATTTAGTCAAGTTCATTGATAGGCATAATTTGTATCTACATATTTCTGACATGATGCATTACAAATGTGTCACACATCACAACTTTTCATGGGCTGTCCGCAAAAACAAGCATACAGCATGGCCCGTGTGGCCCAATTCAAAAAGAAATGCCATTACGGACAAAAAGAGTCACATAATCAGGAGTTTGAATCAATCTGATGAATCCTTCGCTGAATGAACTTATGACTGTACACATCACAACTTACAGCCAATAGGTTGCTCTTACTTTGTGCCACAAAGAAAGCAAAAATATATTCTCTCTTTAACTGTAAAGTACATTCAGGAAGTATTCAGACCCCTTTATTTTTTCATATTTTGGTATGGTGCAGTCATACGACATAAAATGCTTTCCTTTTTTTACATCAATCTACACTACACACGCCATAATGACAAAGCAAAGAGGCTTTGGTAAGAGAAGTGACCAGGAACCCGATGGTCACTCAAGGGGCGTTCCAAAGATCAGAATGTCACATTACACTTTTCAAAGTGAAATGTCTAGTGAGTGGTGCTAAAGTGTTCAGTTTTATCCAAAACAAATGAACGTGGATCTGGCAACATCTTTATCGGAGCAAGATTACTACATCAGAAAAGTCTTACATATGAAGCTGGTTATGTGATGCAAATATCAAAAAGTATTAGTTTACAAACCATGCACTTTGGGAAAACCATATACTGCCTCTAGTGTTACTTTCAGATGGAAACTGCAGTGAATTATATGTTTAGGTAAATTTTAGAGTTTTGTCGTCTCAGACTGCGAGAAACAAAGTTCACCTTCCAACAAGACAATGTTCTTAAGACCACAGCCAAGACCATGCAAGAGTGGCTTAAGGCTGGAATACACTACATGACTATTGCTCAGATTTCCCCCCCGATTTGCTGCCTAGATGAGTCGACAATAGTTGCCAAAAGGTTGTGCCAGTATGCAGATTTTGGGCAGTCGGAGTAAACAGATTTCACAGAAAATTGCATAGTGTATGATAGGCACAGACTATAATACACTACTGTCATACTGTGCCTATTGCGTAGAGTATGATGGGCACAGATGAATTTTTAGCTTCAGACTATGAATCCATCTAGTTGGAGGATATCAAAACATGTTTGATATCTTGAGTCGATTTTAGAACACACATCGTAGTGTATGACACATCACAACTGAAACCAAAGCTGTCCTCTGTCTACCAATGTTACAATACAAATACAATAACAATACAAAAATAATTTAACAGAACACGTGTAACAAATTAGCCTCAATGTTTGACTCATCAGCTCAGATAAAACAACAGACATCGCCACTCACTACTAACTCCCGTTGTAATCTGTAGTGTTTCTTACTGACTGCGTCTGCCCAACCAACACTGCATCACAATGTGCTTAACTCATTATTTTTCATTTGAGACTCAGCATAGTCACTACAACAACTACTGGGGTAATCTCCTGCACATCCATGTTTGTTTCATCTGTCATGTGTCTTCTAGCAAGTAGCCGTGGGTTTCTGTTTTCAGATTTTAAAAAGAAACGATTTGAAAGTCTGGTAGTAAATGATCCTCAGTTGTTTAGTGTATGATGCCCAGTTTTTCTCTGTAACAATTTCAAAGTCGACAAGTGTATGATGCCTAGTATGTTCAGATATTAAAAGTCATGTAGGGTATTCCAGCCATTAGGGACTACAGTTGTAACAATACCAACATTTTAGTAGTCTGTACTAATACCAGTAAACTTTAAAGATTCTCTGTACTAATTTAAATACCATTGCAAAAACCATTTAAACAGAATATTTATTACTATGTAACTTATGTAACAAGACATTTCTATGGCCTCTGAAAACAACAGAAGACAGATTACGAGGGTGTCTGCAATAGGTATGCTGTGACCATGTTGACCAGATGTGACCAAAGCTATTGATAGATTACTTTTGGTAGTTTTTGGTAACACTTTTTTTTTTAAGCCCAGTGACACAGTTACACGTTACTACATGTACTTACTACAGTAAGTCCACACTTTGTCATGTCCACACTTAGTTTATAATTAGATTTGTGAAATGTGCAGAACTCAGTCACTGAGAATGGCAGAAAATCTCCAAATCCACTTGTGCAAAGCTTGTTGCATCATACCCAGAAGGCTGCAATCGCTGCCAAAGGTCCTTAAAGCAATTTCAATTTCCTTAAGACATTTGCAAAGTTGTCACAAATCTGTAAATTGATGCGAGTAGGTATTTTGCAAATGGAATACTTACTGCTGATTGGAAGAGGCATCTGTCAATCAAGATATGCAGAAAGTATAAGGAGGCTGTGGTAGTAAGAAGTTGGCAGTAGGAATTCATGTGTGGATGTGAAAATATTACAGCTGTCGATTTAACAGCGATTAATTATGGAAAAAAAAAACTTTTTACAGTAAATCTGCCCACCATTGTCTGTTTGGGTCAGACAAAAAATTTAAAGAAACCAGTCTAAAAAGTATGGAAGCTTGTTTCCGCCACTGAATAATAAATAAATAATAATAATTGCGACTTTTTATCTCACAATTCTGACTTTTTTTCTCACAATTGCGAGATATCAAGTCAGAATTGTGACTTTTTTTCTCAGAATTGCGAGATATGAAGTCAGAATTGTGAGAAATAAATTCGCAATTGCGAGATATAAAGTCGCAATTCTGAGAAATAAAGTCTCAATTGCGAGATATAAAGTCGCAATTGCGGGATATAAAGTCACAATTCTGAGAAATAAAGTCGCAATTGCGAGATATAAAGTTGCAATTCTGAGAAATAAAGTCGCAATTGGGAGATATAAAGTCAGAATTGCACGATATAAAGTCGCAATTGCGTGTTATAAAGTCAGAATTGTGAGATATAAACTATTCTGTATAAAAAAAAAAAAGTCTATTTTTTTCCCTTAGAATTGCACTTTATATCTCACAATTGTGAGTTTATATCTCACAATTCTGAGAAAAGATGTCAGAATTGCGAGATATAAAGTCGCAATTGCGTGTTATAAAGTCAGAATTGCGTGATATAAAGTCACAATTGCATGTTATAAAGTCAGAATTGCGTGATATAAAGTCGCAATTGCGAGAAAAAAAGTCAGAATTCTGACTTTTTTTTAACTTTATAAAATCGATATCACATTTGCAATTGAGCTACTTGGGGGAAAAACAGCACTCATGTGATATGCTAGCTCGTGTGATATGCTAAACTAGAACATATTATATAAAAATACAAAAAAAAACTGAATCTTATAATTCTAGGGGCATTTTAATTGTACACAAACAAGGCATGCTTTTGTCTGTTGTTGTTTTTTGCAAAGTGAGTGACATACTTATGACAATGTCAACGTCAGCTCGCATCGTAAAAAACAATTATCATAGATACAGCTGTAATATTTAAAACATGCACACACAAATCGACCTTCAACTGCCTGCAGTATTTTCAGCTTATCCTGTGGAATAGATGTATATCTTGTCTTGTCAGCTGTATATATTCCATTTGCAAAATATATCTAGCTTTTCAGTTTTGTATGACTTCTTGTTCTTTTTTCTAACTTTTTATTTTGTTTTCAAATTTGTTGTGTTTTCTGAATAATTTGTAGGTTTTTTTTATTTTTAATTTTTTTATTTGTTTTGCACTTCTCAGCCACCATACATTATTGATAACAGAACTGAACAACTTTTAGCTAAAAGATTTAAACTCCAATGAAAACCATAAAAACATACCCTCATTTCTTATTGGACTACAGCTTGACCCATCATCGTCAATGCAGCTTCTCCTGTGGACAGGTGTGCTATGGTGCAGGTAAGAGCATTTGACATCTGGGTCTTTAATGGGAAAAAGTGATGGACTCAAGTGGTCTTTTGGCAGTACATTTTCAGTACCATTGAGATTTTGAGACTGATCCACGTCAGGGGATTGCAATCCATCAGTAAAATCCTCCTTGTCCTCATCTTGTTTAATCTCAGCTAGGCCTTGTTGCCATGTAGAAATCTCAGGAGAGTTTGGAGAAGTGATAATCTGATAACTTTTGTTTGTCTCCATGTCCAAGGTACATTTCACACTCTTAGGGCTAGTGTCAGATGAAGCTGCCATAACTGGTGAGAAAAGGTGGGGTAAACTTAAGCCATTCCTACTGATACTCTGCAACTCTGAAGCTTTTTCAAGCGTTTTATCATGATGCTCTGAGCAAGGTGAATTCAAGTCCTTTTTCTGAAATGAAATCTTGTCATATGTACTCTGCATCAGCTCTGCAACTGCCTGGCCACACATTTGTTTCTTGTCCCTCTGAAGGCACTCATACTGTTTTTTGGCCTGCAGCCAGAGCTGCACCTCTTCTGGGCTTGGAGCACACTTGCAGGGAAGCATGATCACTTTGTGATCACTGCCAGAAGATGGGTTTTGGTCTTTGATAAATATAGATGATTTAAACCCATAGATTGGTGCAGAGGCTTGATTTGTCATGGCACAAAATGCAACTTTCCAAAAATTTAAGCCGTCTTGAGATAAGTCTCCATGAAATTCAGCTAGTTCATTCGCCAGCCTGGTTTCCAAAATCAACTTCCGACCACCAACCTCCCTGAAAAAACAGTATGAATAAGTATGGATGATTTCATAATCGAATTAAAAAATTTTAATATACAAACACAAAACTCCTGCAGGTGGATCCATTATAAATGTTGTGTGTTCTTACCTTGGTTTCAATGGTGCATCTGATGGGTCACTGCAGAATGGTTCCTGGTAGGTGGCTTCTGAGAGGTCCAGATCCATCAAAGTAGCTAAGATTTCTTCTCGAGTAGGCGGAGACATGAGAGGTTTGAGAATGTGAGTTCCTCCGCTCTTTGAACTCTGACCAGCATTTTTCAGCAGGGACAGTGAGTTGATGGACCGTGGGGAACTGCTTGGTGTTGCTGAACTGCCATCTAGGGGATCACTATTTGGGGAAAAACCACTATAAACAAAATTAGCAGAAGTAATGGGGGAAAAGGGCTCTGGGTCAAGCAACACATCTCTCTTTTCACAGTGAAAGTCCTGAAAGTGGCTGAGGCCATGGATTTTACCTAAAGAGCCCACCCAATCTTTGCTAAAGATCTTTTCTGAATCAAGCAGAGACAGAGATACCTTACTGGTATAAACTCTGCCATTTTCACAAGATGTCTTATCAAAGAGTTCTGGACTAAGAGCCCCAGACTTGTTCCAGTCCTGTTCATGCTTGCTGTTCTCATCAACGTCAAACATATTTTGTGATCTGTCCCCCAACCCAACCAGGGCATTGATTGCCTCCTGACTGACATCACTGAGGAACTTCTGAGGCAAGTGCTTGTCAGTTAACACAAACTGGTTACTTGAATAAAGACTGGAGAACTCGGTTTGGCCAATGGCATTGATATCAAAATTGTAATTGTCTGGGAGCTCCGGGGACAAGCTATCCTCAATAGAGCAACAGCTGTCAAAGCCAGGATCAGACAAAAACACAGGACTGTCATCTGATGAAAAATAGTCAACTCTCAAATCATCCGGTTTTCTTTTCTTACTTCTGATTTTGGACTTTAACTCTTTTGGAACTTTAGTTCTTGCACCCCTTGGTTTTCTTGATGTTGATGAAAGAGCTCTTCTAGATTTGCCTGGTTTGGAAATATCAGTTGATTGACTGGTAGAAAACACAATCTCAGTCATTTGATCACTTTTATGTGGTTCCTTTCCTGCCTTGAGTTGCCTCTTCTGGAGAAGCTCCTTCAAGACAGCCAGTCCAGAAGGGATCTCAGGAATACACATTTCCCTATTTTTAGGGTCTGACGGCAATGTGAGACCTGTGTGAGATCCATCTGTAATTGCACTCTTAACAGAGGACATAAGGGAGGATCTACAATCAACAGACTCCAATAAAGTTGTTACGGTATCTTTCTTTCTTGTTTGCGGTCTTCTTGACTTTACGTTGGCTTTTCTGTTTGATTGTGAATGCTGTACGATAATGGGGCTCTCTTCATGGCCAGAGGCATCTGAATTGAATTCATAGGGATTTTTTATAATGGTCCCATCTTGACTAGTATTTTGTGATTTTGAATTGGAACTGCTGTATGTGATGACAGAACATGGATAACCTACAGACTTTGTGGCTGGGGAAAGAATACTGTTCAGAGGTTTTTCAATACAGGTATTGGGTGTAATCTGTGAATCTTTTTGCGAGTCATTTGAGCAAATGGCATTGATGAGAAAAACATCTTGATTTGACTTTTTTCCAGTGCTGGTGACCTCTGTTTGGGAGTCTGAACAACTGACAGTAAGATCCTCTTGACTGCTTTTTTGAAAACTGGGACGTTGGAAAGGAGTCATGTCATCAGATGAGGAAGTAATAGGTGCAGTGTCAACTGAAGGTGAAGCCTGTGAATTATTACTCTTCTTACCTTTGACCTGCTTTTTTCTCAGGGATTGCTTCTCATTCAGCATCCTGCCTTTCTGAGAAGTTGATGTGCCATCTCCGAGAACAGTTCCTTCAATACCTTCACACTGTTTGTTTTGCCTCCTTGAAGCTGCTGGAATACTTCTCCTTTGTGAATCCTCAGTTTTCACAGAATCTTTGTTCCCTGCCTTTGTTGAGGTATTAATTCGTCTTTTTGGGCTGGTAGCAGAAGCCTTTTTAGGCCTGGGTGTGCTGCTTCTATCCCACAAACCTCTTCGGCATGGTTTTGAAGCCAGTACTTGAAATGTTGAACCTAGACATGGATCATTATGGGGGTTTATAAGATGATCATTTGAATTTGATTCTAGTAAAGGCTCAGTAGGAGACCAACATCTTGGTGGGGTTGAATCAGTAGGACTGGGGGCTCTTTCTGACAAATAACCCAACTCCACCATCACATCAGAATACTCTGTACAGCAGTCATCAGTGAAATCGTTATAACAAGGCCATGGAGGGGGTAATTTTGGTAAAGTTAACAATGCTTTAGGACGCTTTGCCCTCCTACTCTGATTTGCTCGTGGACATCTAGATCTTGGGGAGATGCTGGCCCTCTTTGATATTGGATTGACCTTGGTTTTTCGTTTGGGACATTTCTTTACTTTTGGCTCAAGTAGCGGGTACTTCACTGCCGTAGACTCTGGCACTTTGGGCCAGAATTCTTTGAGAGGAGCGAGCTTTTTGTATTCGGCAAGCTTTTCTGGTGTTAAAACTGTGTGCGTTTCCTCAGCCTTAATTTTGGAAATCTTCACTAGCATGTTCTTCTGACCTTTGAATCTGTTAATGATTATATATTTGATGATGATTGGTGGCTCTTTTTTAGCCAGTTTCCTCTTTTTTTGGCTAAAGACATGATCTTTGCCTTTAAAGCCTTCATGTTGCACCAAAGCTTGTTTGAAAGAACCAGAACTTGAATGATCCCCCTTTTCACTGTCGCAACTCCTTTTTCTTTTGGTCCGTAAGGTATATTTGCTACCTGGCAAACTGGACACCTTTGTGCAAGAGACTTTGGTGGGAATATCTGCAAGTTTTTCCTCTACTGAGCTCTCAAGTAAACCTTTAATAGTTGGTGGATCTGAAGTTTTCATGACAACCTCCTTATACATTTCTGGGAGGAAGTCTGGAGTGATGGAAGGAAGCGCTGTGTCTGCTTCCTCTTTCATAGGAGATGGAGTCCTTACAGGACTTACCCGTTTTTGACCTAATGTAGTTCTCTTTTTGGTCAACTTTAACCTTGACCTTCGCTGTTCAGGATTGTCTAAGATACAGCAACCATCCCCAGTCTTGCTCCAGGTCTGTTTTTTGATGGGTCTGGACAGGCAATTAGACAGAATTACACTGGGAAAAAATTTGTAGTGTGCCTCCTGCTGTGCCACAATGGTCCTCTCAGTTTTATTCTCTTGGTAGTCCTCGTATCTTATTTTCAGTTCACCAACATCTTCCTCTTTTCTTCCCTGTCCTGTCTCAGCTTCTTGAGGGACAAAATCTTGTCTCTCTTCCACAGGGCTTTGTGTCTGGTCAAAACTTATCACAGTACTTCTGCAATCATTTGGACTGAGTTCCATTTCAGTCTTGGAGGGGCAGTTCATCAGCTCAGAATAACATACAGAGAAGCTCCTGTGATTCTCCAGGATAGATAAATGGTTATTTTCCACATTTTTAATACTGGTATATTTTTTTAAGCTCAGGGGAAGCTTAGAGTTTCCAAACACTGAATCATCAGGATCTGGCTGATTAAGGCCAGTGGCTTGGTTTTCACCAGTGTACAAAGGGTGCATACCAATTTTTTCAGCACCAATTTTAGATATATTTGCTGTATTGGAAGGGACTGGGTGTTTAACTGGTTGAATATATGGCACCTCTTTGTTAACTCTTAATCCAGTTGAACATTCATTTGCCTCTTGACTTTTTAAATGCTTATCTGCTAAATCCTCTTGATTGAGTCTCTGTTCAGCACATTTGTACTCAAGAACAATTTTAGCAGAGGACGGTGGCTCCATACGGACAGGTTCATTTGGAAAAACATTTCTTCTACCAAGGATCTTTTCTGTTGCTATTAGAGATGAATGTGTCCTTGATCCTTTGTCTGTTAGTGATGAATCTACAGCAAACAAGACAACAAGTATGTATACACTACTGCAACAAAAGCAATCTTGTCATTGCAGTTCATCAAAATACTTAATTAAAATTGAGCTTACCACTATTCTCATCTGCAGCTCCATCCAACTGTGGAATGGACAAGTCAGTAAGAAGAGCACTGTTTCCATTCCAATACACCTCTTCATCTGATGAGGATTGCTGCTCTTCGCTGGAGCTTTCATTTGCTTCTTTCATGCATAATCTGTGTAGGGAGGACACAGATTATGATTAAACAACATGCCACCAAATTAAATAATGCACAGTCATAACTCACACACGCACTATCATCTGTCTGCTGTGGACCAGCCAGTTTTGCCTACGAGGTCTATTCTGAATGCCTGTTAAAAAGGGTTCAATAAATTGAGTTTCCTGATCAAATGAATCTGCCTAATCATTTAAATGCAAATTAAAATTAAAAGCAGATAATTACAAAAGTGAAATTTGGTGACCTTTTCCTGGCAGAGGGTTCTGGCATGTCACTATCCCATCTTTGTGACATGATTTTACTGAGCTCCGACTCATTTATCTCCAGCTCAGGCCCAGCTTCCTCATCATCACTGTTATAGCCGCAGCTAGCAGAGAGCTGCTGGGACACTGCTCTGGACCTGTCGGCTCTAAATCCATCATCTGCCAATGCTTCTAGCAGATCAACCATGGCCTGGTCTTGATTGCTGTCTGTTAAAAAAAGCATTGTTGAATATGTAAATTAAAAAATATAATAAGGACATGTATAAGAGCAGATGCATTATGCATATGTGTACACATGCAAAACTGAAATGAATGTGAATAAAAAGAGATGCAAATAAAGAATAGATTTTTTTTTTCTTAATCAGGTTTTTTGTTGTTTTCCAATATAATATCTATAAAAAAAAAATAATAATTGAAATGCCAATCTATTGTTTTATGCATAAAACAAAAGTAAATGGGATAAGTAATACAAACTTCAAACAAAAATAAAAAATAAAAATGATCTCTGAATACACTAATTGTATTATCTTGCTCAATTACAAATTATCTTTCAAAAATATTTTGATGTATTTATGTATTGATTTATTTAAAATACTGATTAAGAAAAAAAGTTGCAGTGCTTGTGGAATCAGATATTATATTTGTTATGATAGTCTCGGTACCAAGTATTGCTGATTGGTTGGTTCTCTGAGAGAGAGGGAGGAAGGTCTGACTGTTTTCCAACAAACTTAAAATGGCCTCTTCATCAACAACTGCCACTTCAGCATCTTTCCCACCATGCCTTTTTGTATCTATATGGTGAAAAGGAAAAAAAAAAAATCATCAGACATTGTCAAAAAGTGAAACAGTCATAGAGAAAGCTTCCCACACCACTAATTTTCACTGTGTACAGTCTCCTTGTTTTTGCAGTTTTCTTTCATCAGCATGAAGCTGCTTGTCACTCTTTCTAGTGACAATGAAAGGTTAAAAGGGTTTAATTTGACACAATTTTCATGCATCCAGTGTTACATAATAATTTCTCATATACGGTGTGCCAGTGTTTCCTGCACTGAATCATCAGAGCTCTTTTGTCTTGCGATGGCATAAGCCTTGCTGATTCATTGCACGCAAAAACCATAAAAGAAACCAAACGCTGATTCATTGCACGCAAAAACCATAAAAGAAACCAAACTCATAATAGTGCAACTCATGAATCATTTAAATGAATCAGTCAAAAGCAATGGGCAATCAATCACATGATTTAACCATTTGATATAAACCCATGTGATACAACAACAGTATAACCTTCTGACGATTGCTTCTCAAATCTCTGTGAGGATTTACAAAACTCTTATACATTAAAGATGGGACAGTACCGACTTTTTTGGGACCAACTTTTTCCTCAGAATCACAACCTGTAACTATGATTTATTGATGATGTATATATTTTCTACCGGGTGTTCAAAATACGTAGTTTTGTGTTTTATATTGTGTAGGTCTCCGGCTAACTCACGTTATTACTGTCTTACTGAAATACTTCTGCTAATCAGCTGTGGGTCACTTTTACCTAAAACTGTGTCTATTAATGCAGATTGTCTGTTGTTCTTACTATGAGTAATGATAAAGAATAGAGCAAGATTTGTTTTGCAAACTTTAATGTTACATCAGTCATTCACGTTTGTGCTCGGCTAACGTATGTGCTGTTATTGATACAGTTAATGATGCAATTCCCATATGTGCACCGCAATAAATTAGAAATATACACATTGGTTTGTTGATGAACTTGTTAGTGCTGATGGTGTTGCAGCATCTCAATGTACGTCAAACTGAGTAGTGTATCACTGAGAAACGTCCTTCTCGAGTCGTCCTTGCATTGGAGGTTCGGGTTGAATAACCAGATCTTCCAATGTTTCATCATCGTACTCGCTCGGATTGATATGGTAAAATTGATGAAGTGTCCGGAGCTGAAATTTAGTCATGGTAACGTGGTGTTTCGTTTGGTGCTGTTAGCTGTAAACCAATCAGGCTTGTGGAAAGGAGGGATTTAGAGAGACTGATTCACCCATCGAGTCGTTTGAGAATCATTGAAAAATGTGATGTGCAATGAATATTATGAGAAAATGAAAGCGGTTTTTGACCCTTTGATGCATGTAAAACTGTTGTAGGAGACCTTCAAAACAAAATTAGGAATCTTTAAAATAAGCATAATAGGGGTAGCCTGGTTCTACCAGACTCTCGTACATTTCATTTGTACAGAGAGTCTGGCCTCTCTCCACTGACAAGCGTTAACTTCCTTGTAGGCGGGTATTCTGTTGCAGTTTAAAACTATTGGATCTGCCCATCTGCCCAGAGTCACTCTGGATCTGCCATAACCAATCGCTAACCTTTGGTCGTGACGTAACCCTACAACTCAAACTAACGCACAACATCAACGTCATCGTTCTCAGCCACTCCCTCTGTTCACTGATTGGGCCGCCAAAAATTTGGCCGGAGAAAACCAAAGAATACACCACAATCCCAGACGTAGTACTGAAGGGAAATAAAATTGAGCCGAAGTACGCAGGAGGGCGGAGCCAGGCTATAATAGGGGCACTTTAAAGTTACATGTGCGGTGCATAGTGTCAATCCTGTACGAGATACGAGATATTCTCCATTGATTTAATCCAATAAAAAAATCAATTGCAGCTTTCAGACACGATTATCTTCACCTTTTTTATAGTTTATTTGAGGCCGTTTCTATGGTGTTATTTTAATGACAAATGTCGAGAGGGCATCCAAGTAATGCACGAGCACAAATCTCTCAACTCGCAGGCGGATTACTTTCACTCTCGCACAAAACTGGATGCGCATTCTCAAATATACAGTCTCATGTTTCTTGTCTGCTCTCGCTCAGATATTACGTGTACTCAAACTCTCGACTTGCCCTTTCTCTAGAATGGTCTTCTCTCCTGGATTTAATGTTGCCAAAAGCTTTCAACCACTAGACTTTCACGATTGACTGACGAAATAACACCATGTGTACCTTTAAATTGTAAAGAAATGACGGATTCGCCTTTATTTCATGAGATAGCATTTTCAAGCTGGTTTAGAAGTTATTTTATTATTAGGGCCCAAGCCCTGAAAGGGCGAAGGCCCTATTGTTTTCGTTAGGATTATTAGGGCCCAAGCCCTGAAAGGGCGAAGGCCCTATTGTTTTCGTTAGGATTATTAGGGCCCAAGCCCTGAAAGGGCGAAGGCCCTATTGTTTTCGGAAGGATTATTATTATTAGGGCCCAAGCCCTGAAAGGGCGAAGGCCCTATTGTTTCCGGTAGGATTATTAGGGCCCAAGCCCTGAAAGGGCGAAGGCCCTATTGTTTTCGGAAGGATTATTATTATTATTAGGGCCCAAGCCCTGAAAGGGCGAAGGCCCTATTGTTTTCGGTAGGATTATTAGGGCCCAAGCCCTGAAAGGGCGAAGGCCCTATTGTTTCCGGTAGGATTATTTATTAGGGCCCAAGCCCTGAAAGGGCGAAGGCCCTATTGTTTCCGGTAGGATTATATATTATTATTATTATTATTAGGGCCCAAGCCCTGAAAGGGCGAAGGCCCTATTGTTTCCGGTAGGATTATTAGGGCCCAAGCCCTGAAAGGGCGAAGGCCCTATTGTTTTCGGTAGGATTATTGTTTATTAGGGCCCAAGCCCTGAAAGGGCGAAGGCCCTATTGTTTTCGGTAGGATTATTATTAGGGCCCAAGCCCTGAAAGGGCGAAGGCCCTATTGTTTCCGGTAGGATTATTTATTATTAGGGCCCAAGCCCTGAAAGGGCGAAGGCCCTATTGTTTCCGGTAATAATTATTTATTATTATTATTATTAGGGCCCAAGCCCTGAAAGGGCGAAGGCCCTATTGTTTCCGGTAGGATTATTAGGGCCCAAGCCCTGAAAGGGCGAAGGCCCTATTGTTTTCGGTAGGATTATTTATTAGGGCCCAAGCCCTGAAAGGGCGAAGGCCCTATTGTTTCCGGTAGGATTATTTATTATTATTATTAGGGCCCAAGCCCTGAAAGGGCGAAGGCCCTATTGTTTTCGGTAGGATTATTAGGGCCCAAGCCCTGAAAGGGCGAAGGCCCTATTGTTTCCGGTAGGATTATTTATTATTATTATTAGGGCCCAAGCCCTGAAAGGGCGAAGGCCCTATTGTATTCGGTAGGATTATTAGGGCCCAAGCCCTGAAAGGGCGAAGGCCCTATTGTTTCCGGTAGGATTATTTATTAGGGCCCAAGCCCTGAAAGGGCGAAGGCCCTATTGTTTCCGGTAGGATTATATATTATTATTATTATTATTAGGGCCCAAGCCCTGAAAGGGCGAAGGCCCTATTGTTTCCGGTAGGATTATTAGGGCCCAAGCCCTGAAAGGGTGAAGGCCCTATTGTTTTCGGTAGGATTATTGTTTATTAGGGCCCAAGCCCTGAAAGGGCGAAGGCCCTATTGTTTTCGGTAGGATTATTATTAGGGCCCAAGCCCTGAAAGGGCGAAGGCCCTATTGTTTCCGGTAGGATAATTTATTATTAGGGCCCAAGCCCTGAAAGGGCGAAGGCCCTATTGTTTCCGGTAATAATTATTTATTATTATTATTATTAGGGCCCAAGCCCTGAAAGGGCGAAGGCCCTATTGTTTCCGGTAGGATTATTAGGGCCCAAGCCCTGAAAGGGCGAAGGCCCTATTGTTTTCGGTAGGATTATTTATTAGGGCCCAAGCCCTGAAAGGGCGAAGGCCCTATTGTTTCCGGTAGGATTATTTATTATTATTATTAGGGCCCAAGCCCTGAAAGGGCGAAGGCCCTATTGTTTTCGGTAGGATTATTAGGGCCCAAGCCCTGAAAGGGCGAAGGCCCTATTGTTTCCGGTAGGATTATTTATTATTATTATTAGGGCCCAAGCCCTGAAAGGGCGAAGGCCCTATTGTTTTCGGTAGGATTATTAGGGCCCAAGCCCTGAAAGGGCGAAGGCCCTATTGTTTCCGGTAGGATTATTTATTATTATTATTATTATTATTATTCTTATTTTTCTGTCAACCTTTCGGGCATTTTTGGGGCCTTTAACATGCTCGAAAACTCTTGAAATTTTGCACACAGGTCAGAACCTGCGGCCATCAGGGCCGGGCTGAAGCTGGTACCCGGGCGTGGCAGGGGGGCTCAACAGCGCCCCCTTGAACGGGGTCCGAAAGTTTGTTCCATAAATCAGACACGCTTGCATGTAATAATATGAAACTCAATACACATATAGATCTCATCGGGCCAAACAACTTTCGTACTTTTACTTTTTACGCCAGCCCAACAGGAAGTCGGCTATTATGGGTTGTTTGGAAACGCATGCTGTGGAATTGAATGTACTCCTCCTAGGGAATTCATCCATTCGCCTCCAAACTCAGTCAGCATGAAGTCAAGACATTGAGGATGCTAAATTGCGGACAGATTTTTGATATCTCGAACGGTTTGGCCGTGGCGAGGAAACTAATTTATGGCGAGAAAAGAGAAAAACTAAGTGTTATAACTTCTGCATACATTAACTGATCTTGATGAAACTTCAGCAGTGTGTTCGTTGTAAGAGGCCGATCACATGGATGTGACTATTGTGAGTCAAAGTTATAGCGCCACCAACTGGCAGCAGGAAGTGTGTCCCTTTCAAAATGCCTTGAAATCACCCTCTTATTTTTACCCGATTTGCTTCAAAGTTTATGTGTATAATGTAAACACACGGCAGATGTAGACCTGTGAAAGGATTTTTGATATCTTTAATACTGTTGCCATGGCAACGCTTCAAACTTTAATATTCTTTTTTGATGCTTTTTTATTTTGGTTTGAATGTGGATTTTCTGAAGAATTTTCTCTCCCTCTCTCTGTGTCTCTGTGTGTGTGAGGGGAGGGGGGATTTGACTATTGCTTTTATATTGTTAATCAAGGTTTCAGGGGCTTTTGGGGTCCTTAACGTGCTCAAAAACTCTTGAAACTTTACATACAAGTCGGAACCCCCTGCCATCAGGGACGGGTTGAAGCTGGTACCCGGGCGTGGCAGGGGGGCTCAACAGCGCCCCCTTGAACGGGGTCCCAAAACTTGGTCCATAAATCAAACACGCTTGCATGAATTAATATGAAACTCGGTACACATATAGATATCATCGGGCCGAACAACTTTCCCCCGGTCAAGTTTTACGCCAGCCCAACAGGAAGTCGGCTATTATGGGTTGTTTGGAAAACGCTTGCTGTGGAATGCGAAGTACTCCTCCTAGAGAATTCATCCAATCCCCACCAAACTCGGTGTGCATGAAGTCCAGACATTGAGGACTCTAAATTGCGGACGGATTTTTGATATCTCGAACGGTTTGGCCGTGGCGAGGAAACGAATTTATGGCGAGAAAAGAGAAACACGAAGTGGAATAACTTCTGCATACATTAACTGATCTTGATGAAACTTCAGCAGTGTGTTCGTGGTAAGAGGCCGATCAGATGGATGTAACTATTGTGAGTCAAAGTTATAGCGCCACCAACTGGCAGCAGGAAGTGTGTCACTTTCAACATGCTTTTGACAAAAGTGGGCGGGTTAGTTTTAACTACAGTAAAAAAAAAATAGTTTGTATATTGTACTCATCAAGCCGGACAACTTTCTAATTTACATTCATTAGCTCCGGCCATCAGGAAGTCAGATATTTTGGTCTGAATGTGGATTTTTTTTGCAAAATCAGCCTCTGAATTTTTAGCCACTCCTCTTAAACTATTTATTTTATTCCCACCAAACTTTTTCAACATGATACAAATATATTAATGATGCTAAATTGTAAACGGATATTGAATATCTCAAACGGTTTTGCTATGGCGAGGGATTAAATTAATGTCAAAAAGGAAGCAGGAAACATCTCATAACTTCTAAAAATTTAATTATACACCATTTATTTTTATATAAAATTATACAAATATTAGAACTAAACCCATTTTATTCTGTTTTTGCTATTCAAGCAAAAAGTTAAAAACAGGCTATTTAGTGCTATTTGGTTCAAAAAAGCAAACATAGGGCTATACTGCCCTCTTGTGTCCAAAAGGAAATCAAAATAGTATATAAAACGTTTTACTAGGTAGGCCTATTGTATTTAAATATAAATGTATTAGGTATGACTGTGAGGATATTTTCCCATCGGTTAATCGACGTGTGACACGAGCGGGTGCTTTTAAATCGCTAATATAAAAGTGAAAGTAAAAAACGGACGTCCGCACTGACATTGATAATGGTGCACGTTGGAAAGAATGATACTTTTAAACACTAAACCGCCATTAGGTGTCGCCAGGCGACCATCTTAATGAGCGAGTCATTGATTCATTCGTTCAAACGATTCGTTCGAATGACTGAGTCATTCATGATTGAGACAGATGTTTATGGATTGACCATTGAATCTTTGAGTCAACCGATTCGTTTCAAAATGCTGAATCATTCAGTAATGAGAAAACAAGTTGCTGTGAGATGCGCGATGGTTCTGCTGTGATCTTTGTTGAACTATTTTTGCTGCTGAAACAGAACAAAAACAGTCAATATTGCATCTAAAATGTAAGTGACTTGATTGTAACTGTTTATTAACCTGTTGTATGAAATCAATGTCACAGTTTCAATCGTGATTGTATTCAGGAAATAGTAGCCTACTCGTCAAGTGAGGTTGCTTATATGTTATAAAATATATAAAAAATCCATATTTGTCATTTTTATAGTCAGTATGTTGTTAACTGGGTTGCTTTTTTGTGTGCTGCGCTCATTTGTTTACAATTCTCCTGGAGAAGCTGCATGAGCCTCAGCAGGGCAACCTTGTTACCATTGATCAGTAAGACATTTATTATTAACTGCTGATTGCAACTTAAAATGAATGTAATGAAATTAGAATAATCTCTCATTTTAGTGATTCCCAAGTAATTTGTTTTGTTATTGACGTTCTAATCAGGCTATACTCTGGTCGGGCAAGTAAAATTCTCTTTCAGGTAGGCCTATTGTATTTATATATTAGGGATGTGACTGTGATAACATTTTCCCACCGGTTAATCGACGTGTGACACCGCTGAGGGCTTTTAAATCGCTAACTTAAAAGCGAAAATAAAATACAGATGTCCGCACAGACATTGATAATGGTGCGGAGTAGAGCGAGCATTTTCAATGTATTCCTATGGAAGTAGGAATAAACTAATACATTTTATTTATGTTTTTATGTGTCCACTGTTCAACCGCAACCGCGTCACACACACACACACACACACACACACACACATTCCAGAATTGCAATCTTGACATCGCAGCCTGTTCATTATAGCCCTAATACAATATAATAATAAACATAGTCAACATAACATATACGAATTACACTGCTCTGTTTAAATAGTCAGTAGTACAATTTGTACCATTCACAGTAAGCAGAGCTCCACTGTGATGTTTCCAAGCACATTTTTGCGCGTGTGAAGAGGATGATTTTTTCCATCGATATTGGAACACGAGTGAAGTACAAAGCCTATAATAAAGAATAGTTTAGCATCCAAATACATCGCAAATATTGAAACATTTTGATTCTAATGAGAGGGTTACGTGAGACCAACACGGCTTACTTTCGTTTTTATTTTTACATTAAATTTAAAGGATTTGTTGTGGAATATTTTGAGTGTATCATAAAATCAGAATAAGGTAAGACAAGTAAAATTTCCCGTCTTTATTATATATATATATATATATATATATATATATATATATATATGTGTATATATATATATATATATGTGTATATATATATATATATATATGTGTATATATATATATATATATATATATATATATATATAAATATAGCTGCGAGCAGCGATGGAGGGTCCAAGCCGGTGACACCGCCACCCCGGTGCCTTTAGTGTAACTAAAGGCACCAGGGTGGCGGTGCCACCGGCTTGGGCCCGCAATCGCTGCTCGCAGCTATATTTATTATTTTTTTCTACTTCTCGGGCACTTTTGGGGCCCTTAACATGCTCGAAAACTCTTGAAACTTTGCACACAGGTCAGAACCCGCGGCCATCAGGGCCGGGCTGAAGCTGGTACCCGGGCGTGGCAGGGGGGCTCATCAGCGCCCCCTGGAACGGGGTCCGAAAACTTGGTCCATAAATCAAACACGCTTGCATGTAATAATATGAAACTCGGTACACATATAGATCTCATCGGGCCGAACAACTTTCGTGCTCTAAGTTTTATGCCAGCCCAACAGGAAGTCGGCTATTAAGGGTTGTTTGGAAACGCATGGTCTGGTATTTGAAACACTTCTCCTAGGGAATTCACCCGATCGCCACCAAACTCGGTGTGCATGAAGTCAAGACATTGAGGATGCTAAATTGCGGACGGATTTTTGATATCTCAAACGGTTTGGCCGTGGCGAGGAAACGAATTTATGGCGAATAATGGAAACAGGAAGTGTGTTATAACTTCTGCATACATAAACTGATCTTGATGAAACTTCAACAGTGTGTTCGTTGTCAGAGGCCGATCACATGGATGTGACTATTGTGAGTCAAAGTTATAGCGCCACCAACTGGCAGCAGGAAGTGTGTCACTTTCAAAATGCTTTGAAATCACCCTCTTATTTTTACCCGATTTGCTTCAAACTTTATGTGTATAATGTAAACACACGGCAGATGTAGACCTGTGAAAGGATTTTTGATATCTTTAATACTGTTGCCGTGGCAACGCTTCAAACTTTAATATTCTTTTTTGATGCTTTTGAGACTCTTAACATACTTGAAATTGGATGAAACTCGACAGACACATCACATTTATTAGCCAGTAGACATGTGCAAAGTTTCAGAAACGGGCGTGGTGAGGGGCTCAGTAGCGCCACCTTTAGTCATAAGTGGGGGGGTTAGTTTTATCAACAGCAACAAAACTTGGTATGTGTATTGTTCTCATCAAGACGGACAACTTTCTAATTGACATTAACTACCTCCGACCAACAGGAAGAGAGATATTTTGGTTTGAATGTGGATTTTCTGAAGAATTTTCTCTCCCTCTCTCTGTGTCTCTGTGTGTGAGAGGGGAGGGGGGAATTTGACTATTGCTTTTATATTGTTAATCAAGGTTTCAGGGGCTTTTGGGGTCCTTAACGTGCTCAAAAACTCTTGAAACTTTGCACACAAGTCAGAACCCCCTGCCATCAGGGACAGGCTGAAGCTGGTACCCGGGCGTGGCAGGGGGGCTCAACAGCGCCCCCTTGAACGGGGTCCCAAAACTTGGTCCATAAATCAAACACGCTTGCATGAATTAATATGAAACTCGGTACACATATAGATCTCATCGGGCCGAACAACTTTCCCCCGGTCAAGTTTTACGCCAGCCCAACAGGAAGTCGGCTATTATTGGTTGTTTGGAAAACGCTTCCTGTGGAATGCGAAGTACTCCTCCTAGAAAATTCACCGTGTCCCCTCCAAACTCGGTGTGCATGTAGTCAAGACTTTGAGGATGCTAAATTGCGGACGGATTTTTGATATCTCGAACGGTTTGGCCGTGGCGAGGAATCGAATTTATGGCGAGAAAAGAGAAACACGAAGTGGAATAACTTCTGCATACATTAACTGATCTTGATGAAACTTCAGCAGTGTGTTCGTGGTAAGAGGCCGATCAGATGGATGTAACTATTGTGATTCAAAGTTATAGCGCCACCAACTGGCAGCAGGAAGTGTATCACTTTCAACATGCTTTTGTCAAAAGTGGGGGGGTTAGTTTTAAATACAGTAAAAAAAACTCAGTTCATATATTGATCTCATCGACCCGGACAACTTTCTAATTTAAAGTCATTAGCTCTGACCATCAGGAAGTCAGATATTTTGGTCTGAATGTGGATTTTTTTGCAAAATCAGCCTCTGAATTTTTAGCCACCTTTATCTAAGTGGTTATTTTATTCCCACCAAACTTTTTCAACATGATAAAAATATATTAATGATGCTAAATTGTGAACGGATAATAAATATCTCAAACGGTTTTGCTATGGCGAGGGATTAAAGTAATGTCAAAAAAGGAACCACTAAAAGGCTCATATATTCTAAAAATGTAATTATACACCATTTATTACTATATAAAAGTATACAAATATCAGAACTTAACTCATTTTATTCTTTTTTTTCAATTTAAGAATGAAGTTTAAGTTTAAAAACTGCCAGAATGGTTGTTTAGTCTAAACAATAAATAAAATAAAGTCAAACATAGTGCTATACTGCCCTCTTGTGTTCAAAATCAGGTAGGCCTATTATATCTATATAAAAATATACTAGGTATGTGACAGTGAGAATATTTTACCACCGGTTAACTGACGTGTGACACTGCTGGGGGCTTTTTAATCGCTAACTTAAAAACGAAAGTAAAATATGTTCGTCTGCACGGACATTGATAATGGTGCGGAGCAGAGCGAGCGTTTACAATAAATTCCTATGGAAGGAGGAATGACCTAAAAAACGTTGACTCTGTTCTGCTCGTTCCTCTCTGAGGACGCGCACCATTATGAATGCCTGTGCAGCCGTGAGCATTTTAGTTTCATTTTCGGGGCGGATTGCTTGAATGTATTTAAAAAAAGCACAATGTTGTGTTTTATTGCTACTGTACAAAAATATAAGTTAACACTTTGCAGTTTGAATGATGTTCTGAACAAAATGACAGAGTATGTTTTTATGTGTCCACTGTTCAATCGTGCCCTGGTTTTAGTGATTTCCAAGTTATTTTTTCATTTAAGTTTTTTTCATTGTTCTAATCAGGTCAGGCAAGTAAAATTATCTGTGTCTTATCCCTTACATTTTTATATAATTATATAAATATATAATACACTACTGTTCAAAAATTTGGCGTCAGTAAGATTTTTAAGCGAAGTTTCTTCTGCTCACCAAGGCTGCATTTATTTGATTAAAAATACAAACAAAAACAGTAATATTGTAAAATAGTATTCCAATTTAAAACAGCTGCTTTCTATTTTAATATATAATAAACTGTTATTTATTCCTGTGATCAAAGCTGAGTTTTCAGCATCATTATTCCAGTCGTCACTGTCACATGATCCTTCAGAAATTATTCTAATATGATGATTGATGCTCAAGAAACATTCATTATTATTTTAAATGTCGAAAACAGTTATGTACAGTCTTTGATGAATAGAAAGTTCAAAAGAACAGCATTTATCTGAAATCTAAAGCTTTTGTAACATTAAACACTACCGTTCAGAAGTTTAGGGTCAGTAATAATTTTAATTTTATTTTTGGGGGAAAGAAATAAAATAAATCAATACTTTTATTCATCGAGAATGAGTTAAACTGATCAAAAGTTACAGTACAGACATTTATAATGTTAAAAAAAATATATATTTGAAATAAATGCTGTTCTTTTGAACTTTACATTCATCAACGCATTTTGAAAAAAAATCTGTACACAACTGTTTTCAACATTGAAAATAATAATTAATATTTATTGACCATCAATCATCATATTAGAATGGTTTCTGAAGGATCATGTGACACTGAAGACGGGAGTAATGATGCTGAAAATTCAGCTTTGATCACATAAATTAATTACAGTGTAAAATATTTTAAAATAGAAAACAGCTGTTTTAAAATTGGAATAATATTTCACAATATTACTGTTTTTGTTTGTATTTTTAATCAAATAAATGCAGTCTTGGTGAGCAGAAGAGACTTCTCCTAAAAACATAAAAAATCTTCCTGACCCCAAACTTTTGAACGGTATATATATATATATATATATATACACACATATATATATATATATATATATATATATATATATATATATATATATAAATATAGCTGCGAGCAGCGATGGAGGGCCAAAGCCGGCGGTACCGCCACCCCCGGTGCCTTTAGGTAACTAAAGGCACCGGGGTTGCGGTGCCACCGGCTTGGGCCCGTAATCGCTGCTCGCAGCTATATTTTATTATTATTATTCTTATTTTTCTGTCAACCTTTCGGGCACTTTTGAGACCCTTATCGTGCTTGAAAACTCTTGAAACTTTGCACACGGGTCAGAACCCGCGGCCATCAGGGCCGGGCTGAAGCTGGTACCCGGGCGTGGCAGGGGGGCTCAACAGCGCCCCCTTGAACGGGGTCCGAAAACTTGGTCCATAAATCAGACACGTTTGCATGTAATAATATGAAACTCGGTACATATATAGATCTCATCGGGCCGAACAACTTTCCTACTTTTACTTTTTACGCCAGCCCAACAGGAAGTCGGCTATTATGGGTTGTTTGGAAACGCATGCTGTGGAATTAGATGTACTCCTCCTAGAGAATTCATCCAATCGCCTCCAAACTCGGTGTGCATGAAGACAAGACATTGAAGATGCTAAATTGCGGACGGATTTTTGATATCTTGAACGGTTTGGCCGTGGCGAGGACACGAATTGATGGCGAATAAGGGACACAGGAAGTGTATTATAACTTCAGCATACATTAACTGATCTTGATTAAACTTCAGCAGTGTGTTCGTTGTAAGAGGCCGATCACATGGATGTGACTATTGTGAGTCAAAGTTATAGCGCCACCAACTGGCAGCAGGAAGTGTGTCCCTTTCAAAATGCTTTGAAATCACCCTCTTATTTTTACCCGATTTGCTTCAAAGTTTATGTGTATAATGTAAACACACGGCAGATGTAGACCTGTGAAAGGATTTTTGATATCTTTAATACTGTTGCCATGGCAACGCTTCAAACTTTAATATTCTTTTTTGATGCTTTTGAGACTCTTAACATACTTGAAATTGGATGAAACTCGACAGACACATCACATTTATTAGCCCGTAGACATGTGCAAAGTTTCAGAAACGGGCGTGGTGAGGGGCTCAGTAGCGCCACCTTTAGTCATAAGTGGGGGGGGGTAGTTTTATCAACAGCAACAAAACTTGGTATGTGTATTGTTCTCATCAAGACGGACAACTTTCTAATTTACATTAACGATCTCCGACCAACAGGAAGAGAGATATTTTGGTTTGAATGTGGATTTTCTGAAGAATTTTCTCTCCCCCTCTCTGTGTCTCTGTGTGTGTGAGGGGAGGGGGGATTTGACTATTGCTTTTATATTGTTAATCAAGGTTTCAGGGGCTTTTGGGGTCCTTAACGTGCTCAAAAACTCTTGAAACTTTACATACAAGTCGGAACCCCCTGCCATCAGGGACGGGTTGAAGCTGGTACCCGGGCGTGGCAGGGGGGCTCAACAGCGCCCCCTTGAACGGGGTCCCAAAACTTGGTCCATAGATCAAACACGCTTGCATGAATTAATTTGAAACTCGGTACACATATAGATATCATCGGGCCGAACAACTTTCCCCCGGTCAAGTTTTACGCCAGCCCAACAGGAAGTCGGCTATTATGGGTTGTTTGGAAAACGCTTGCTGTGGAATGCGAAGTACTCCTCCTAGAGAATTCATCCAATCCCCACCAAACTCGGTGTGCATGAAGTCAAGACATTGAGGATTCTAAATTGCGGACGGATTTTTGATATCTCGAACGGTTTGGCCGTGGCGAGGAAACGAATTTATGGCGAGAAAAGAGAAACACGAAGTGGAATAACTTCTGCATACATTAACTGATCTTGATGAAACTTCAGCAGTGTGTTCGTGGTAAGAGGCCGATCAGATGGATGTAACTATTGTGAGTCAAAGTTATAGCGCCACCAACTGGCAGCAGGAAGTGTGTCACTTTCAACATGCTTTTGACAAAAATGGGCGGGTTAGTTTCAACTACAGTAAAAAAAAAATTGTTTGTATATTGTACTCATCAAGCCGGACAACTTTCTAATTTACATTCATTAGCTCCGGCCATCAGGAACTCAGATATTTTGGTCTGAATGTGGATTTATTTGCAAAATCAGCCTCTGAATTTTTAGCCACTCCTCTTAAACTATTTATTTTATTCCCACCAAACTTTTTCAACATGATGAAAATACATTAAATATGCTAAATTGTGAACGGATAATAAATATCTCAAACGGTTTTGATATGGCGAGGGATTAAAGTAATGTCAAAAAAGGAATCAGAAAACATCTCATATCTTCTACAAATGTAATTATACACCGTTTATTTTTATAGAAAATTATACAAATATTAGAACTAAACCCATTTTATTCTGTTTTTGCAATTCAAGAAGTATAAAAAAAGTTAAAAACAGGCTATTTAGTGCTATTTGGTTCAACAAAAAAGCAAACATAGGGCTATACTGCCCTCTTGTGTCCAAAAGGATATAAAAATAGTATATTAAACTTTTTACTAGGTAGGCCTATATTGTATTTAGATATAAATGTATTAGGTATATGACTGTGAGGATATTTTCCCATCGGTTAATCGACGTGTGACACGAGCGGGTGCTTTTAAATCGCTAATATAAAAGTGAAAGTAAAATTCGGACGTCCGCACGGACATTGATAATGGTGCACACACGTTGGAAAGAATGATACTTTTAAACATAACACTAAACCGCCATTAAGTGTCGCCAGGCGACCGTCTTAATGAGTGAGTCATTGATTAATTCGTTCAAACGATTCGTTTGAATGACTGAGTCATTCATGATTAAGACATATGTTTATGGATTGATCATTCAATCTTTGAGTCAACCGATTCGTTCAAAATGCTGAATCATTCAGAAATGAGAAAACACATTGCTGAGAGATGCGCGTGATGATTCTGCTGTGATCTTTTTGTTTAACTATTTTCGCTGCTGAAACAGAACAAAAACAGTCAATATTGCATCTAAAATGTAAGTGACTTGATTGTAACTATTTTTTAACCTGTTGTATGAAATCAATGTCACAGTTTCAATCGTGATTGTATTCAGGAAACAGCCTTCTCGTCAAGTGAGGTTGCTTAACTGTTATAAAATATATCAAAACTCCATATTTATCATTTTTATAGTCAGTAA
This sequence comes from Leuciscus idus, assembly GCA_021554675.1. NCBI lineage: Eukaryota > Metazoa > Chordata > Actinopteri > Cypriniformes > Leuciscidae > Leuciscus > Leuciscus idus. The sequence goes on along the minus strand of CM038638.1, from coordinate 22,628,458 downwards.
GTTGTTAACTGAGTTTGTTTTTTGTGTGCTGATCTCATTTGTTTACATTTCTCCTGGAGAAGCTGCATGAGCCTCAGCAGCGCAACCTTGTTACCATTGATCAACTGATTACTGGTAATCCATTTATTAACAACTGTTGATTGCAACTTAAAATGAATGTAATAAAATTAGAATAATCTCTCGTTTTAGTGATTCCCAAGTTATTTTTTTGTCATTGACGTTCTAATCAGGCTACTCTGGTCGGGCAAGTAAAATTCTCTTTCAGGTTGGCCTATTGTATTTATATATAAATATATTAGGGATGTGACTGTGGGAAAATTTTCCCACCGGTTAATCGATGTGTGACATCGCTGGGGGCTTTTGAATCGGTAACTTAAAAACGAAAGTAAAATATGTTCGTCCGCACGGACATTGATAATGGTGCAGAGCGAGCGCATTGCAATCTTGATATCGCAGTCTGTTCATTATAGCCTTTATAAAATATAATAATAAAATAGTCAACCTAACATATAAAAATTACACTGCTCTGAATAGTATGAATTGTACTGACTATTTAAACACAGTAATCACCGCTAAACTGTGATGTTTCCAAGCACATATTTGCGCATGTGAAGAGGATAATTTTTCCCTTCAATAGTGGAACGTGAGTGAAGTACAAAGCCTATAATAAACAAATGTTTAGCATCCAAAAAATGTAATATATATATATATATATATATATATATATATATATATATATATATATATATATATATATATATATATATATATATATATATATAAAAAAATATATATATATATATATATATATATATATATATATATATATATATATATATAAACACACGTAAAAAAAAAAAAAAATATATATATATATATATATATATATATATATTTTGTTTTTGTTGTTATATATATATATATATATATATATATATATATATATATATATATATATATATAAATATAGCTGCGAGCAGCGATGGAGGGCCCAAGCCGGTGAAACCGCCACCCCCGGTGCCTTTAGTGTAACTAAAGGCACCAGGGTGGCGGTGCCACCGGCTTGGGCCCGCAATCGCTGCTCGCAGCTATATATATATATATATATATATATATATATATATATATATATTTTATTAGGGCCCAAGCCCTGAAAGGGCGAAGGCCCTATTGTTTCCGGTAGGATTATTTATTATTAGGGCCCAAGCCCTGAAAGGGCGAAGGCCCTATTGTTTCCGGTAGGATTATTTATTATTAGGGCCCAAGCCCTGAAAGGGCGAAGGCCCTATTGTTTCCGGTAGGATTATTTATTATTAGGGCCCAAGCCCTGAAAGGGCGAAGGCCCTATTGTTTCCGGTAGGATTATTTATTATTATTATTATTATTATTATTATTATTATTTTGTCAACCTTTCGGGCACTTTTGGGGCCCTTAACATGCTCAAAAACTCTTGAAACTTTGCACACGGGTCAGAACCCGCGGCCATCAGGGCCGGACTGAAGCTGGTACCCGGGCGTGGCAGGGGGGCTCGACAGCGCCCCCTGGAACAGGATCCGAACACTTGTCCATAAATCAAACACACTTGCATGTAATAATATGAAACTCGGTACACATATAGATCTCATCGGGCCGAACAACTTTCGTGCTCTAAGTTTTACGCCAGCCCAACAGGAAGTCGGCTATTATGGGTTGTTTGGAAACGCATGCTGTGGAATTTGATCTACTCCTCCTAGGGAATTGATCCAATCGCTTCCAAACTCGGTGTGCATGAAGTCAAGACATTGAGGATGCTAAATTGCGGACGGATTTTAGATATCTCGAACGGTTTGGCCGTGGCGAGGAAACGAATTTATGGCGAATAAGGGACACAGGAAGTGTTTTATAACTTCAGCATACATTAACTGATCTTGCTGAAACTTCCACAGTGTGTTCATTGTCAGAGGCCGATCACATGGATGTGACTATTGTGAGTCAAAGTTATAGCGCCACCAACTGGCAAAAGGAAGTGTGTCACTTTCAAAATGCTTTGAAATCTCTCTCTTATTTTTACCCGATTTGCTTCAAACTTTATGTGTATAATGTAGACACACGGCAGATGTAGACCTGTGAAAGGATTATTGATATCTTAGATATTGTTGCCGTGGCAACGCATCAAACTTTAAAATTATTTTCGGATGCTTTTGAGACTCTTCACATGCTTGAAAATGCATGAAACTCGACAGACACATCACATTTATTATCCAGTAGACATGTGCAAAGTTTCAGAAACGGGCGTGGTGAGGGGCTCAGTAGCGCCACCTTTAGTCATAAGTAGGGGTGTTAGTTTTATCAACAGCAACAAAACTTGGTATGTGTATTGTTCTCATCAAGACGGACAACTTTCTAATTTACATTAATGATCTCCGACCAACAGGAAGAGAGATATTTTGGTTTGAATGTGGATTTTCTGAAGAATTTTCTCTCCCTCTCTCTGTGTCTCTGTGTGTGTGAGGGGAGGGGGGATTTGACTATTGCTTTTATATTGTTAATCAAGGTTTCAGGGGCTTTTGGGGTCCTTAACGTGCTCAAAAACTCTTGAAACTTTACATACAAGTCGGAACCCCCTGCCATCAGGGACGGGTTGAAGCTGGTACCCGGGCGTGGCAGGGGGGCTCAACAGCGCCCCCTTTAACGGGATCCCAAAACTTGGTCCATAGATCAAACACGCTTGCATGAATTAATTTGAAACTCGGTACACATATAGATCTCATCGGGCCGAACAACTTTCCCCCGGTCAAGTTTTACGCCAGCCCAACAGGAAGTCGGCTATTATGGGTTGTTTGGAAAACACTTGCTGTGGAATGCGAAGTACTCCTCCTAGAGAATTCATCCAATCCCCACCAAACTCGGTGTGCATGAAGTCAAGACATTGAGGATTCTAAATTGCGGACGGATTTTTGATATCTCGAACGGTTTGGCCGTGGCGAGGAAACGAATTTATGGCGAGAAAAGAGAAACACGAAGTGGAATAACTTCTGCATACATTAACTGATCTTGATGAAACTTCAGCAGTGTGTTCGTGGTAAGAGGCCGATCAGATGGATGTAACTATTGTGAGTCAAAGTTATAGCGCCACCAACTGGCAGCAGGAAGTGTGTCACTTTCAACATGCTTTTGACAAAAGTGGGCGGGTTAGTTTTAACTACAGTAAAAAAAAAATAGTTTGTATATTGTACTCATCAAGCCGGACAACTTTCTCATTTACATTCATTAGCTCCGGCCATCAGGAAGTCAGATATTTTGGTCTGAATGTGGATTTTTTTGCAAAATCAGCCTCTGAATTTTTAGCCACTCCTCTTAAACTATTTATTTTATTCCCACCAAACTTTTTCAACATGATGAAAATACATTAAAGATTCTAAATTGTGAACGGATATTGAATATTTCAAACGGTTTTGATATGGCGAGGGATTAAAGTAATGTCAAAAAAGGAATCAGAAAACATCTCATATCTTCTACAAATGTAATTATACACCGTTTATTTTTATATAAAATTATACAAATATTAGAACTAAACCCATTTTATTCTGTTTTTGCAATTCAAGAAGTATAAAAAAAGTTAAAAACAGGCTATTTAGTGCTATGTGGTTCAACAAAAAAGCAAATATAGGGCTATACTGCCCTCTTGTGTCCAAAAGGATATAAATATAGTATATAAAACTTTTTACTAGGTAGGCCTATATTGTATTTAAATATAAATGTATTAGGTATATGACTGTAAGGATATTTTCCCAACGGTTAATCGACGTGTGACACGAGCGTGTGCTTTTAAATCGCTAATATAAAAGTGAAAGTAAAATTCGGACGTCCGCACGGACATTGATAATGGTGCACACACGTTGGAAAGAATGATACTTTTAAACGTAACACTAAACCGTCATTAGGTGTCGCCAGGCGACCGTCTTAATGAGCGAGTCATTGATTCATTCGTTCAAACGATTCGTTCGAATGACTGAGTCATTCATGATTGAGACAGATGTTTATGGATTGATCATTGAATCTTTGAGTCAACCGATCCGTTCTAAATGCTGAATCATTCAGTAATGAGAAAACAAGTTGCTGTGAGATGCGCGACGGTTCTGCTGTGATCTTTGTTTAACTATTTTTGCTGCTGAAACAGCAACCTTGTTACCATTGATCAGTAATACATTTATTATCAACTGTTGATTGCAACTTAAAATGAATGTAATAAAATTTGAATAATCTCTCGTTTTTTTGTAATTCCCAAATTATTTTTTGTCATTGACGTTCTAATCAGGCTACTCTGGTCGGGCAAGCTAAATTCTCTTTCAGGTAGGCCTATTGTATATATATAAATATATTAGGGATGTCGGTTAATCGACGTGTGACACCGCTGGGGGCTTTTAAATCGCTAAGTAAAATACAGATGTCTGCACAGACTTGAATAATGGTGCTGAGTAGAGCGAGCATTTTCAATGAATTCCTATGGAAGTAGGAATTAACTAAAAAACGTTCACTCTGTTCTGCTCGTTCCTCGCCGTGGGCGCTCACAGTTATGAATGCCTGTTTAGCCAAGAGTTTTTAGTTTAATTTTAAAATGAACGCCATTTCGGGGGGTGGATTGCTTGAATTTATTTTACAAAAGCACCATGTTGTGTTTCATTGCGAGTGTACATAAATATAAGTAAACACTTTGCAGTTTGAATGATATCCTGTATGAACAAAATGATGTGCCAATTATGTTTTTATGTGTCTACTGTTAAATCACACACACATTCCAGCATTGCAAACTTGACATCGCAGCCTGTTCATTATAGCCTTAATAAAATATAATAAAATAGTAAACCTAACATATACACACTGCTCTGTTTAAATAGTCAGTAGTACAATTCGTACATTAACAGTAAGCACTGCTCCACTGTGATTTTTCCAAGCACATTTTTGCGCGTGTGAAGAGGATGATTTTTTCCGTCGATATTGGAAACCGAGTGAAGTACAAAGCCTATAATAAAGAATAGTTTAGCATCCAAATACATCACAACTGTTGAAACGTTTTGATTCTAATGATAGGGTCACGTGAGCCCAACACTTACTTTCGTTTTTATTTTTACATTAAATTTAAAGGATTTGTTGTGGAATATTTTGAGTGTATCATAAAATCAGAATAAGGTAAGACAAGTAATATTTTCTGTCTTTTATATACATGATATATATATCTATATATACACACACACATATATATATATCTATATATACACACACACACATATATATATATATATATATATATATATATATACACACACACATACACACATAAATATATATATATATACATATATATATATATATATATATATATATATATATATATGTAGCCTATGTATGTATGTGTATATATATATATATATATATATATAAATATAGCTGCGAGCAGCGATGAAGGGCCAAAGCCGGCGGCACCGCCACCCCCGGTGCCTTAAGGTAACTAAAGGCACCGGGGTTGCGGTGCCACCGGCTTGGGCCCGCAATCGCTGCTCGCAGCTATATTTATTATTATTATTATTATTATTATTTTGTCAACCTTTCGGGCACTTTTGGGGCCCTTAACATGCTCAAAAACTCTTGAAACTTTGCACACGGGTCAGAACCCGCGGCCATCAGGGCCGGACTGAAGCTGGTACCCGGGCGTGGCAGGGGGGCTCGACAGCGCCCCCTGGAACAGGATCCGAACACTTGTCCATAAATCAAACACACTTGCATGTAATAATATGAAACTCGGTACACATATAGATCTCATCGGGCCGAACAACTTTCGTGCTCTAAGTTTTACGCCAGCCCAACAGGAAGTCGGCTATTATGGGTTGTTTGGAAACGCATGCTGTGGAATTTGATCTACTCCTCCTAGGGAATTGATCCAATCGCTTCCAAACTCGGTGTGCATGAAGTCAAGACATTGAGGATGCTAAATTGCGGACGGATTTTAGATATCTCGAACGGTTTGGCCGTGGCGAGGAAACGAATTTATGGCGAATAAGGGACACAGGAAGTGTATTATAACTTCAGCATACATTAACTGATCTTGCTGAAACTTCCACAGTGTGTTCATTGTCAGAGGCCGATCACATTGATATGACTATTGTGAGTCAAAATTATAGCGCCACCAACTGGCAAAGGGAAGTGTGTCACTTTCAAAATGCTTTGAAATCTCTCTCTTATTTTTACCCGATTTGCTTCAAACTTTATGTGTATAATGTAGACACACGGCAGATGTAGACCTGTGAAAGGATTATTGATATCTTAGATACTGTTGCCGTGGCAACGCATCAAACTTTAAAATTCTTTTCGGATGCTTTTGAGACTCTTCACATGCTTGAAAATGCATGAAACTCGACAGACACATCACATTTATTATCCAGTAGACATGTGCAAAGTTTCAGAAATGGGCGTGGTGGAATGGCTCAGTAGCGCCACCTTTAGTCAAAAATGGGGGCTTAGTTTTTCCTAGAATCACAAAACTTGGTACGTATATTGTTCTCATCAAGCCGGACAACTTTCTAATTTACAGTTATTAGCTCAGACCAACAGCAAGTCAGATATTTTGGTTTGAATGTGGATTTTCTGGAGAATTTTCTCTCTCTCTGTCTGTGTCTGTGTGTGTGTGGGTGGGGGGGGGGGGGGGGTTTGTCTATTCAATTTAATCTTTGTTTTTCAAGGTTTCAGGGGCTTTTTGGGCCCTTAACATGCTCAAAAACTCTTGAAACTTTTCACACAGGTCAGAACCCACGGTCATCAGGGCCGGGCTGAAGCTGGTACCCGGGCGTGGCAGGGGGGCTCAACAGCGCCCCCTTGAACACGTTCTGAAAACTTGGTCCATATATCAAACACGCTTGCATGAAATAATATGAAACTCGGTACACAGATAGATCTCTTCGGGCCGAACAACTTCCGCACTCTAAGTTATTAGCTCCGCCCAACAGGAAGTCGGCTATTATGGGTTGTTTGAAAAACGCATGCCGTGGAATTTGATGTACGCATCCTAGAGAATTCATCCAATCGCCTCCAAACTCGGTCAGCATGAAGTCAAGACATTGAGGATGCTAAATTGCGGACGGATTTTTGATATCTCTAACGCTTTGGCCGTGGCGAGGAAACTAATTTTTGGCGAGAAAAGAAAAACACGAAGTGTTATAACTTCTGCACACATTAACTGATCTTGATGAAACTTCAGCAGTGTGTTCGTTGTCAGAGGCCGATCACATGGATGTGACTATTGTGAGTCAAAGTTATAGCGCCACCAACTGGCTGCAGGAAGTTTGTCACTTTAAAAATGCTTTGAAATCACTCTCTTATTTTTACCCGATTTGCTTCAAACTTTATGTGTATATTGTAGACACACAGCAGATGTAGACCTGTGAAAGGATTATTGATATCTTAGATACTGTTGCCATGGCAATGCATCAAACTTTAATATTCTTTTTTGATGCTTTTGAGACTCTTAGCATGCTTGAAATTGCATGAAACTCGACAGACACATCACATTTATTAGCCAGTAGACATGTGCAAAGTTTCAGAAACGGGCGTGCTGGAATGGCTCAGTAGCGCCACCTTTTGACCAAAGTGGGGGGTTAGATTCATCTACAGCAACAAAACTTGCTATGTATATTGTTCTCATCAGGTTTGGAGAACGCTTGCTCTGGAATTTGAAATAATCCACCTAGGCAATTTTTTCAATAGGGGGAAAAAATATATATACATATATACAGTGATGGGAATAACGGCGTTATAAATAAACGGCGTTACTAACGGCGTTATTTTTTTCAGTAACGAGTAATCTAACTAATTACTGCTTCCTCCATTACAACGCCGTTACCGTTACTGTCAATAAAAATGCGGCGTTACTTTAATTGAGCTCACTGAAGCGGTTTTCATCCGAGTAGGCTCTCTCTCAGCCATAGGAGCTGCAAAGTTTTTTCTATGGTGTGTGAGTGTTTATGAGGCGCGGGACTCGACAAAAACGAGGCGAATGCCGCGAGCGTGCTCGACAGTGCACGAGAGAGACCGAGTGTGTCCGAGAACGCGCTCGACAGTGCGCGAGAGAGACCGAGTGTGTCCGAGAACGCGCTCGACAGTGCGCGACAGTGACCGAATGTGTCCGAGCATAAATACTTTATTTATAAATAAATTACACATATCAGCATTTGAATAATCTCTGTATCATATGCAATGTTTTAATTAGTTTATATAACATAAACTCCAAAATAGCCTGCAGGGAACGTTCAAACATATTTGTTTGACGGTTGTGAGCACGTGCGGCAAACACGAAGTCCTAGAATTTGGCTAAAATAACCTCTGATGATGAAGTTCTCTGTAGGTTATAAAAATAAACCCCCAAAAGATTATATTGTATTATTATTATTTATGTTGATACATTGTTCAGTATTATATCGAAAGCACTTTTTGTTAAACTTACTATTGTGAGGAAGAAAATACTTCAAGTAGGCTGTACAGAATGTCTTCCAGTTGTAAAGGTGTGTGAGTTTTATCATTTTAATTAAATGCACTAGTGTATGTGTATGTATATTTTTATTAGGCTACTATTTATTTATTTTTGGTACATTTCTTAAGAAGCATCATTTATTTTTAGACTTATTTGTTGGCCAGTTGTGGTCTGTGCAATAAATATTAAAAGTTCTAAACCATCTATTGTTTTATTGTTGCACTATAGTAATGATAATATTTTAATATTTAAGTTAATAGGTGTCTCTCACATTGTCCCACAGCAACATTAAAATAGTGTAGATTAGTGTACAATGTTTTATAATAATAAGATGTTCTATTTAGTGTCAATTTCATTCATTTAACATTTCATATTGGGGGTATCCAAGAAATTTCTTATATTTAAACTTTTTTTTTTTTTTTTAAGTAACGCAATAGTTACTTTCCCTGGTAATTAGTTACTTTTGTAATGATGTAATTCAGTTACTAACGCAGTTACTTTTTTGTGAGAAGTAACTAGTAACTATAACTAATTACTTTTTTTAAGTAACTTGCCCAACACTGCACATATATATATATATATATATATATATATATATATATATATATATACTTTATATATATATATATATATATATATATATATATATATATATATATATATATATAATTTATATATATATATATATATATATATTTTTTTTTTTTTAAGTGACAAGACAGAGAATATTACTTATCTGAGATATATATATCAAGCCGGTGACACCGCCGGCCGGGTGCCTTTAGTGTAACTAAAGGCACCAGGGTGGCGGTGCCACCGGCTTGGGCCCGCAATCGCTGCTCGCAGCTATATTTTATTATTATTATTCTTATTTTTCTGTCAACCTTTCGGGCACTTTTGAGACCCTTAACGTGCTCTAAAACTCTTGAAACTTTGCACACGGGTCAGAACCCGCGGCCATCAGGGCCGGGCTGAAGCTGGTACCCGGGCGTGGCAGGGGGGCTCGACAGCGCCCCCTTGAACGGGGTCCGAAAACTTGGTCCATAAATCAGACACGCTTGCATGTAATAATATGAAACTCGGTACATATATAGATCTCATCGGGCCGAACAACTTTCGTACTTTTACTTTTTACGCCAGCCCAACAGGAAGTCGGCTATTATGGTAAATGGACTGCATTTATATAGCGCTTTCACAGACCCAATGGCCACCAAAGCGCTTTACAATATTGCCTCACATTCACCCATTCACTCACTCATTCATACACCGACGGCGGTGTCAGCCATGCAAGGCGATCCAGCTCGTCGGGAGCAGCTGGGGTTAGGTGTCTTGCTCAAGGACACCTCGACACTTGGTCAGGTGGAACCGGGGATTGAACCACCAACCTTCCGGTTTGTAGACAATCTACAAGAACCACTGAGCCACTGCCGCCCTACTATTATGGGTTGTTTGGAAACGCATGCTGTGGAATTTAATGTACTCCTTCTAGAGAATTCATCCAATCGCCTCCAAACTCGGTGTGCATGAAGACAAGACATTGAAGATGCTAAATTGCGGACGGATTTTTGATATCTTGAACGGTTTGGCCGTGGCGAGGACACGAATTGATGGCGAATAAGGGACACAGGAAGTGTATTATAACTTCAGCATACATTAACTGATCTTGATTAAACTTCAGCAGTGTGTTCGTTGTAAGAGGCCGATCACATGGATGTGACTATTGTGAGTCAAAGTTATAGCGCCACCAACTGGCAGCAGGAAGTGTGTCCCTTTCAAAATGCTTTGAAATCACCCTCTTATTTTTACCCGATTTGCTTCAAAGTTTATGTGTATAATGTAAACACACGGCAGATGTAGACCTGTGAAAGGATTTTTGATATCTTTAATACTGTTGCCATGGCAACGCTTCAAACTTTAATATTCTTTTTTGATGCTTTTGAGACTCTTAACATACTTGAAATTGGATGAAACTCGACAGACACATCACATTTATTAGCCCGTAGACATGTGCAAAGTTTCAGAAACGGGCGTGGTGAGGGGCTCAGTAGCGCCACCTTTAGTCATAAGTGGGGGGGTTCGTTTTATCAACAGCAACAAAACTTGGTATGTGTATTGTTCTCATCAAGACGGACAACTTTCTAATTTACATTAACGATCTCCGACCAACAGGAAGAGAGATATTTTGGTTTGAATGTGGATTTTCTGAAGAATTTTCTCTCCCTCTCTCTGTGTCTCTGTGTGTGTGAGGGGAGGGGGGATTTGACTATTGCTTTTATATTGTTAATCAAGGTTTCAGGGGCTTTTGGGGTCCTTAACGTGCTCAAAAACTCTTGAAACTTTACATACAAGTCGGAACCCCCTGCCATCAGGGACGGGCTGAAGCTGGTACCCGGGCGTGGCAGGGGGGCTCAACAGCGCCCCCTTGAATGGGGTCCGAAAACTTGGTCCATAGATCAAACACGCTTGCATGAATTAATTTGAAACTCGGTACACATATAGATCTCATCGGGCCGAACAACTTTCCCCCGGTCAAGTTTTGCGCCAGCCCAACAGGAAGTCGGCTATTATGGGTTGTTTGGAAAACGCTTGCTGTGGAATGCGAAGTACTCCTCCTAGAGAATTCATCCAATCCCCACCAAACTCGGTGTGCATGAAGTCAAGACATTGAGGATTCTAAATTGCGGACGGATTTTTGATATCTCGAACGGTTTGGCCGTGGCGAGGAAACGAATTTATGGCGAGAAAAGAGAAACACGAAGTGGAATAACTTCTGCATACATTAACTGATCTTGATGAAACTTCAGCAGTGTGTTCGTGGTAAGAGGCCGATCAGATGGATGTAACCATTGTGAGTCAAAGTTATAGCGCCACCAACTGGCAGCAGGAAGTGTGTCACTTTCAACATGCTTTTGACAAAAGTGGGCGGGTTAGTTTTAACTACAGTAAAAAAAAAATAGTTTGTATATTGTACTCATCAAGCCAGACAACTTTCTAATTTACATTCATTAGCTCCGGCCATCAGGAAGTCAGATATTTTGGTCTGAATGTGGATTTCTTTGCAAAATCAGCCTCTGAATTTTTAGCCACTCCTCTTAAACTATTTATTTTATTCCCACCAAAATTTTTCAACATGATGAAAATACATTAAATATGCTAAATTGTGAACGGATAATAAATATCTCAAACGGTTTTGATATGGCGAGGGATTAAAGTAATGTCAAAAAAGGAATCAGAAAACATCTCATATCTTCTACAAATGTAATTATACACCGTTTATTTTTATAGAAAATTATACAAATATTAGAACTAAACCCATTTTATTCTGTTTTTGCAATTCAAGAAGTATAAAAAAAGTTAAAAACAGGCTATTTAGTGCTATTTGGTTCAACAAAAAAGCAAACATAGGGCTATACTGACCTCTTGTGTCCAAAAGGATATAAAAATAGTATATTAAACTTTTTACTAGGTAGGCCTATATTGTATTTAAATATAAATGTATTAGGTATATGACTGTGAGGATATTTTCCCATCGGTTAATCCACGTGTGACACGAGCGGGTGCTTTTAAATCGCTAATATAAAAGTGAAAGTAAAATTCGGACGTCCGCACGGACATTGATAATGGTGCACACACGTTGGAAAGAATGATACTTTTAAACATAACACTAAACCGCCATTAGGTGTCGCCAGGCGACCGTCTTAATGAGCGAGTCATTGATTCATTCGTTCAAACGATTCGTTCGAATGACTGAGTCATTCATGATTGAGACAGATGTTTATGGATTGATCATTGAATCTTTGAGTCAACCGATTCGTTCAAAATGCTGAATCATTCAGTAATGAGAAAACAAGTTGCCGTGAGATTCGCGACGGTTCTGCTGTGATCTTTGTTTAACTATTTTTGCTACTGAAACAGAACAAAAACAGTCAATATTGCATCTAAAATGTAAGTGACTTAATTATAACTGTTTATTAACCTGTTGTATGAAATCAATGTCACAGTTTCAATCGTGATTGTATTCAGGAAACGGTAGCCTACTCGTCAAGTGAGGTTGCTTAACTCTATCATAGGTTATAAAATATATAAAAACTCCATATTTGTAATTTTTATAGTCAGTATGTTGTTAACTGGGTTTCTTTTTTGTGTGCTGCGCTCATTTGTTTACGTTTCTCCTGGAGAAGCTGCACGAGCCTCAGCAGCGCAACCTTGTTACCATTGATCAGTAATACATTTATTATCAACTGTTGATTGCAACTTAAAATGAATGTAATAAAATTAGAATAATCTCTCGTTTTTTGTGATTCCCAAGTTATTTTTTGTCATTGACGTTCTAATCAGGCTACTCTGGTCGGGCTAAATTCTCTTTCAGGTAGGCCTATTGTATATAAATATATTAGGGATGTCGGTTAATCGACGTGTGACACCGCTGGGGGCTTTTAAATCGCTAACTTAAAGTAAAATACAGATGTCTGCACAGACTTTAATAATGGTGCTGAGTAGAGCGAGCATTTTCAATGAATTCCTATGGAAGTAGGAATTAACTAAAAAACGTTTGCTCTGTTCTGCTCGTACCTCGCCGTGGGCGCTCACAGTTATGAATGCCTGTTTAGCCAAGAGCTTTTAGTTTAATTTTAAAATGAACGCCATTTCGGGGGGTGGATTGCTTGAATTTATTTTACAAAAGCACAATGTTGTGTTTTATTGCGAGTGTATATAAAAATAAGTAAACACTTTGCAGTTTGAATGATGTCCTGTATGAACAAAATTATGTGCCAATTATGTTTTTATGTGTCTACTGTTAAATCACACACACATTCCAGCATTGCAAACTTGACATCGCAGCCTGTTCATTATAGCCTTAATAAAATATAATAAAATAGTAAACCTAACATATACACACTGCTCTGTTTAAATAGTCAGTAGTACAATTCGTACATTCACAGTAAGCACTGCTCCACTGTGATTTTTCCAAGCACATTTTTGCGCGTGTGAAGAGGATGATTTTTTTCGTCGATATTGGAACACGAGTGAAGTACAAAGCCTATAATAAAGAATAGTTTAGCATCCAAATACATCGCAACTGTTGAAACGTTTTGATTCTAATGAAAGGGTTACGTGAGCCCAACACTTACTTTCGTTTTTATTTTTACATTAAATTTAAAGGATTTGTTGCGGAATATTTTGAGTGTATCATAAAATCAGAATAAGGTAAGACAAGTAAAATTTCCCGTATTTATTATATATATATATATATATATATATATATATATATATATATATATATATATATATATATATATATATATATATAAATATAGCTGCGAGCAGCGATGGAGGGCCCAAGCCGGTGACACCGCCACCCCTAAAGGCACCAGGGTGGCGGTGCCACCGGCTTGGGCCCGCAATCGCTGCTCGCAGCTATATTTTATTATTATTATTCTTATTTTTCTGTCAACCTTTCGGGCACTTTTGAGACCCTTAACGTGCTCGAAAACTCTTGAAACTTTGCACACAGGTCAGAACCCGCGGCCATCAGGGCCGGGCTGAAGCTGGTACCCGGGCGTGGCAGGGGGGGCTCAACAGCGCCCCCTTGAACGGGGTCCAAAAACTTGGTCCATAAATCAGACATGCTTGCATGTAATAATATGAAACTCGGTACATATATAGATCTCATCGGGCCGAACAACTTTCGTGCTCTAAGTTTTACAAAATCCCAAAAGGAAGTCGGTTATTATACGTTGTTTGGAAAACGCATACAATGGAATGTGAAATACTCCTCCTAGGGAATTCATCAGATCGCCACCAAACTCGGTGTGAATGAAGTCAAGACATTGAGGATGAATTCTTGCGAACGGATTTTTGATATCTCGAACGGTTTGGCCGTGACGAGGAAATGAATTTATGGCGAGAAAAGATAAAAACGAAGTGTTATAACTTCTGCAAACATTAACTGATCTTGATGAAACTTCAGCAGTGTATTCGTGGTAAGAGGCCGATCACTTGTATGTAACTATTGAGAGTCAAAGTTATAGCGCCACCAACTGGCAGCAGGAAGTGTGTCACTTAAATGCTTTTGACAAAAGTGGGGGGGTTAATTTTATGTACAGTCACAAAAATCAGTACGCATATTGGTCTCATCGAGTCGGACAATTTTCTAATTTACAGTCATTAGCTCCGAGCAACAGGAAGTCAGATATTTTGGTTTGAATGTGGATTTCTTTGCAAAATCAGCCTCTGAATTTTTACCGACTCCTCTTAAGTGGTTTATTTTATTCCCACCAAACTTTTTCAACATGATGAAAATACATTAAAGATGCTAAATTGTAAACAGATAATATCTCAAACAGTTTTGCTATGGCGAGGGATTGATGTCAAAAAAGGAAACACTAAAAGCCTCATATCTTCTAAAAATTCTATATAAAATTATACAAATATCAGAACTCAGAACCCATTTTAATCATTTTTTTATTTTTTATAATTATTTAAGTTTAAAAACATCCAGAATGTTTTTTTAGTCCAAAAAATAAATAAATTATGTCATTCATAGTGCTATACTGCCCTCTTGTGTTCAAAATCAGGTAGGCCTATTGTATCTATATAAAAAATATACTAGGTATGTGACGGTGAGAATATTTTAACACCGGTTAATCAACGTGTGACACCGCTGGGGGCTTTTGAATCGCTAACTTAAAAACTTAAAATATGTTCGTCCACACTGACATGGATAATGGTGCAGAGCAGAGCGAGGGTTTTCAATGAATTCCTATGGAAGTAGGAATGAACTAAAAAATGTTGACTCTGTTCTGCCCGTTCCTTGCCGTGGACGCGCACCTTATGAATATATATATAAAAATAGGGGGGGAAAAAGAATATAGATATATAGATATATATATATATTTTTTTTTTTTAAGTGACAAGACAGAGAATATTACTTATCTGATATATATATATATATATATATATATATATATATATATATATATATATATATATATATATACATATATATATATATATATATATATAGTACCAGTCAAAAGTTTGGAAACATTACTATTTTTTATGTTTTTGAAAGAAGTCTCTTATGCTCATCAAGCCTGCAGTTAAAAAACAAAACAAAACAAAAAACAGTAATATTATGAAATATTATTACAATTTAAAATAATGGTTCTCTTTTTTAATATATTTTAAAATTTAATTTAATTTTGTGATGCAAAGCTGAATTTTCATCAGCAAGTACTCCAGTCTTTGGTGTCTTATGATCCTTCAGAAATCATTCTAATATGATGATTTGATACTCAGTTATTATCAATGATGGAAACAGTTGTGCTGTTTAATATATTTTTTTGGAATACTTTTTTCAGGATTCATTGATGAGTAAAACGTTAACAGCATTTATTCATTAAAACAGCATTTATTCAAAATAAAAACATTTCTAACAATATAAATCGTTACCATCACCTTTTATCAATTTAACGCATCCTTGTTGAATTAAAGTACTAATTTCTTAAAAAAAAAATAGTTATTGTTCCCAAACTTTTGAACGGTAGTGTATATTGTTACAAAAGATTTCTATTCTAAATAAATACAGTTCTTTTTAACTTTTTATTCATCAAATAATCCTGAAAAAAGTATCTCAGGTTATAAAAAAAATATTAAGCAGCACAACTGTTTCCAACATTGATCATAAATCAGCATATTAGAATGATTTCTGAAGGATCATAAGACACCAAAGACTGGAGTACTTGCTGATGAAAATTCAGCTTTGCATCACAAAAATAAATTACATTTTAAAGTATATTAAAAAAGAGAACCATTATTTTAAATTGTAATAATATTTCATAATATTACTGGGGGGGTTTTTTTGTGGGTTTTTTTAACTGCAGGCTTGATGAGCATAAGAGACTTCTTTCAAAAACATAAAAAATAGTAACGTTTCCAAACTTTTGACTGGTACTGTATATATATATATATATATATATATATATATATATATACACAAATTTTTTTTGTTATGTAAAAATATAGCTGCGAGCAGCGATTGCGGGCCCAAGCCGGTGACACCGCCACCACGATGCCTTTAGTGTTGGGCCCTCCATCGCTACTCGCAGCTATATTTTTCCTTGCGCTTTTAGGTCATTATATTATAAGAATATCCTGTAAGTTTCAGAACTGAAAACTTCCTTGTTAGTCCAAAAACGTTTTTTCTGTTTATGTGTCAGTAAATCAAACCAGAGACTAAACGGTCAACTTCACACTGTTTCTTTTAGTAGGATGAAAACAATCTGTAATTTAAACTGTGATTAAATTATATATAGAAAGTGATCAAAGAACACTCCCTTTACAATAGCTGGAGCTGTCAATCAAACAGCGTGAGATTATCAGTTCTGGACTCTTGCCAAAACTCAGGCTATAATCAACGAATCTTTTATTTACATCGTGTTTGCACTGTTAGTTATGATGACAGCATTCGTGTGAGTGCAGAAATTGAGTTGTAATGATGAGATCACTGCAGTCATGCACTAAACATGTCTGTGATCAGCTACAATGCTCATTACTGCAACGTTTTATGCCACGATCTAAATATGCTAAATATGATAATGCTATAATCAACACTTTTCATGATTAGTTAACCTTGAGAGCTGTAATAATAAAATGTGCTAAAAGTTTTAGAGAGAGTTCCACATGTAATACATGTATACTGTTTCATATGCAAAGATGTTAGCCAATCACAGCAGACACACCCCTTCAAACAAGAGTGTTCATATTAGAGGGTTAATATCAGAGGAAGAAAAATGCCTTTTATTTCTAAATTATGACAATTTTTTATGTATCATACAATGTATCATTGTAAGTGCAACCCAGGAAACATTATAAAAAATGCAGTTCATGACCTTCAAGTAGGTACAAGTCAATGCAAAGTTTTTTTTTTTACTCATTACTTATAAAAGTCTAGGTAGTTGCTAGGGTGTTCTCTGTGGTAGTCTCGCAAAGCAAGACATTTGTCTGACAACGTGAGGTCTGGGCTCTTAAACCATTGCAATTGGCCAAGGACCGGCCACTCAGTCAGGAAGAGGCCATCTGACTGACATGTAAAGTGACCAATCCCAGTTGTTTTGTTCAAATATATAATATTAAGCATTTGATATAATAGTGATGCACGCTAATAAGCATATGAGATAATAAAAGTGATGTTTTGCTTCGTAAGCAGCACCACTAATAAGTTTGAACACAAAATCTGTATGTTATCTTTCTCAAGACTGTGCATCTCACCTTTGATAGCATCTTGATGCACATCCACTTGGCTGGCAGGTAGGAAAGGCAAGTCATCTGGGCTTAGCACAGCAGGATAGAGTGAGAGCTCAGGAAAAGAATCAACTTCAGACCCAGTCTGAGTCCTACAAAACAAGTAATATCAACATCAACTCTCTACCTACGCATTCTTATGCAATTCAATTCTTCCAGCATCCTTCTCCCCCCAGTCTTCTGAAAGATTTCTACACGGCTGTCAGGAGACTGGGTAGTGATTAAAACATCTCACTGAAATCTCTTTTGTCCCTCAAGACTCGGAAGAAAAACATTTGTTAAAAAGTTATGATAAATTTCACTCACACGTCAAATGCATTTTCCCTGAGAATTTCCTTAAACCTCTTCATGAAGATTCTTTCACTCTCTGCAAACTCTACAAAGCCTCGATCTGAAACAGAGTTGGGCAGCATGGTAAATTAATATTAATAGTGGTGCTGCACAAAAATAATGCTCTTTGCACTCAAGAGCTTTTCTCACCTTGTGATTCAGGCATTTCAATATGAGAGCTTTCACTTTTCTCCCGTCGTCGCTGTTTCTCATCATCCCAGATGGCCTGGAGACCAGGGTTTCTACCAATCTGATCTGGAATCAACAAAGCATGCTCATGAGTTCACCACACAAATAGCACAACTCCAGAAAGACTCATCTAAGGCTTACAGTCGAATCCAACAGAGTCTGATTTTGCCACGTTGCTTTTCCTAACAAGCAAAAAATACATGATAGCACAACAAGCATTGGGTGAAAGTGGTCACTGCTATATACAGGTATAAAGATGGTCCGGACTATTGATCAACCAATGTATTGGCCGATATTCTGCATTTTGGAAGTCTGCAAGTGTTTCCATTTCAACGATAAGTGTAGGAAGTGGACTTTTATTTTGGCATCGCTAAGAACACAGTGCCTGAGCGCAGGTGTACAGGATCTCCAATTCGCTGTCTTCAATAGTTTACGGTCTTTGTGTAACAGTTCTGTCTAAAAAATTAAGACAGAATACTAGGCAGAACCGTGAAAGTGAACGGTATGAAAAAAAGTATTAGTAATAGAAAGGCAAATGCTATAATTCCTCATTGTCTGCAAATACGCATCTATTTAATTCAAACAATACATCTTTGAATATCTAATAAACATTTAATTCCACAAACCTTACAACTTTGGCAAATCCAGCTGTTAGATCTTCTGAATTGTACATTTGTAGCCTGCAAAAAAACTTGTGTATTTTGAGTGACTCTAGACATTTTAAACTATTCCAGTTGGCCGCTATGTTTTATTCACTGTGTACTGTATGTAACATAACTGCTATCTTGCCTTTTTTTGAGAAACAATGAAATGAAATGAAAAAAATATGGATATGAAATCAACTATAATAATTATTTTACATATTTTTAAGTTCAAATTATTTTATAAATAATTGTATTGATATATTTTCCAAATAATTATTTCTAATTTGGTAAATATTTAAAATATAATTTTATTGCAGCAATGGTTATGTATGTGTAATTTACTTTCAGCTTTTTTAAACTAAAGTTGGGACTATCTCATAACCCCCTCACATAAGTGCTTGTCAGTGTGGGTGTATGTCATTTTCTACTCTGAAACAGCGTTGGCACCTTGTAGACAACTGGTTAGTGCAAAACACATTCAATGCGCATGTGTGACCGGTCTAATTTGAGAACTGATTTTATTTATTAATTTGTAATCATTTATCATTTTATCAATCCTTAACCATTTGTTACAAAAACCGGGCAGAGTGCATATTGTATGCTCATACTATTTTCACTGCATGAAAAGAGGTGTATCCGGACTAGTAAACTCCTGCATACATGATTTCTGGAAGTATCCACAAGTAATTCTACGAATTCGGCATTCTACCGTGCTACAGCCATCTGTTGCCATGGCAAGTAATCCCATCAAGGATTTTGTCAGGGGACCTTAACCTTAACCAGACAGCTATTGGGCCACTGAGCACACAGACTTTCCACAAAAGTCATTTCATTGGTCAACTTAAAATGTAACCCACCCAAAACCCTTACAGCAAAGTGACTTTATTGGTTGCAGGCCAGGTGGGCAGAAAGAAAAAATTGTTTAGCCAATAATTGATTGTCTGTCTTTATTAGGGAGAAATAGTAAATAGTATCTAAAACATAAAAACAGTCAGAAAACAACATTGAAAAATATCTTCTTTGAATTAAAGATTTCAAACAAAGGCAGTAAATAACACATGAGATGATGTGTTCCAGCAGACTCTAGTTCTCACTGTAGCTCCTGCGTGAATTCACATCAATAACATCTTCCATTGAGCTTCACCATTTCTGTGTTCGTCTCTGTTGACCTCATCTCCAGCAACTGCAAAATAACAGTAATGTAATCACTGACAATACTCACTACAGCCTATTTAAAAAGACTTACATCATGTCAATTTCTAAACTTTCTGTTGTCTCTCTTTGGCGTTTTTCCACAACCTTGATTGAGTGTTTCAGCTGGGCCTTTCCGGAATGAAACTATGAATACCCCTTCCTTATAGCCTCATTATACATCTTTTAGGATAGCTGAAAGACATAAAATACTATTTTCCATAAAATAAAATAAAAAATAAAATATTTAATTCGATAAGTAAAACAATACAAATATTTATATTAAAAGATTTATATTAAAATGTATATGCAACAACCGTCTTAACTTCGATTATTGTTTATAATCTCAGAAGAAGAGTTGACCCAGTCTTGTGTGTAGGATACCGTGAAAAAGAGGAAACATTATTTGAGAAAAAATACTGTATAAATGTATTTTTGACATTAAATATATTATTTTCACACAACATAGATAATCAGACTTACCTGGTTTGTGCATGATGTTGAAGTGGATTCTTCTTAAAACTGTGCAGGCTTACAGAGTTCAAGTCTGTAGCTGTTGGTGTGTTTAAAAACGGCTCCTCAAGAAGTGTGATCGACCGGTTAAGTTAAAACAGGGGGTGGGGTATATATGGGAGACCAGGGCTGTTTGACACACTTTTTAGATAAAATATTTCTCAGGGGAGATATATTTTGAAAGTATGATAGTTTATTTAAATGTAGTTTATAATTATTCATATATATAAATACTCTTTTCTAGTTTTGACTAAATATAGCTATTGAACAGTTCCACTGTTATTGCCCAGGAAAAGATAAGCGTCATAACATACGTTGACTTTTTTAATCAATATTAGTAGAAATACTGCTAGAGAAACCACGACTGTCCCTCTACACCAGTAAAGGACCGGGTCTTAATTTCTGTGAAATAATATGGAAAGAAGAATGAAGCTGGGGAGAGAGAATGCCTATAAATCATACATAGCTATGTTCTCTAATGGCTCTGTCAAAAATGATAAAGCTAGCTATACTCCCCTCCCTCCATCTGAGAACACAGCAAGCACCTTGAAGGAATAGTTCACTTAAAAATGAAAATTCTGTCGTTGTTTACTCACCCTCAAGTTGTTTCAAACCTGCATAAATTTCTTTCTTCTGCTGAACACAAAGAAAGATATTTTTAAGAATGTCTGTAAACCAAACAGTTGATGGACCCCACTGACTTCCATAGTAGGAAAACACTTGTGTTCAGCAGAAGAAAGAAATTCATATAGGTTTGAAACAACTCAAGGGCGAGTAAATGATGACAGAATTTTAATTTTTAAGTGAATTATTCCTTTAACTGCAAGGTCATTAATATATGAAAGGTCTTCACACCTGACAGCCATCAGTGTTTCAGCAGTGAATGTCCATAGAATTCCATGGATTTCTGTATATGTCCATGTAGGCCAAGTATCTGGGTATTTCTGGAAATCTAAATTGTGTAAACTGTGTAAATTGGCCCAGGTATTTTCCATGTACATCCGGCAAACCCAAAATTACATGGCAGTTTACCATGGCCAGATATTACCAAATATGACCCTTTTCATGCAGTGTGATATTTGCATCATGCGGACTGGACTGTACACAGACGGACCCTTGTGTACTAGGGTGGTCCTTATTTTTAAAGTTTCCAATTGTCATGCTCTTAACCCTTTAAATTGTTCCTTTATATAAGAAAATACAGCATGCCAATTTTTATGGCAGTAACATAATAATTACTGGTAGCTCAATAGCTTTAAACTTTCTGAGATTTTGATGATTTTCGTAAAAACAGATAATTTGAATTGGTATTGTACCTGGCTAGTAAAATTCCAAAACAAATCTCCATAAAAGCATCTAATGCACCATATATTCCTAAATATGTATTTTAGATACATATCTCAGTTTACTTATTGTAGAAACTAAATCCAAATTAATCCATCCATGACCCGGTTTAGCAGATTTACCTTTCCTGGTGGAATCAATACATATTTCTATTGATGATCACCTTGGTTATTGTTTGGGTTTAGAGCACATTTTTTGGTTTAAAAAAAATGACATTACCTTAATTGAAATTGACCCGGAATTTTGGCCGAATCAAGCAGATTATCAGGAGGCACAGGCAACCATACATGCAATGAAAGTAGTCAATGAAAGTAGTCAATGGCTTTCCTGTAGCTCAAACAGTAGAGCGTTGGCGCTAGCAACGCCAAGGTCATGGGTTCGATTCCCAGGGAAAGCAAGAACTGACAAAATGTAAAATGTGTACCTTGAATGCAATGTAAGTCGCTTTGGATAAAAGCGTCTGCCAAATGCATAAATGTAAATGTAATGTAAATGATCACACCGAGAGAGGAGTGGCTCTGATTCAAGAATACAATGGCTAATCTCACACACTCTGAAGAACAATTGCAGTTTCTCCTTCATGTGGTGGAAGATCACCAACGGATCTATCCAGACTGCAAAAAGTCACTGGCTGCTGAGCATCAGAAATGAGGGATTGTTGAAAATGTTGAGCTTTTTTTGAGATTGTTGTCATGTCAGTGTTGCTCTGATTTTAATAAAATGTAGTTCATTTGCAGCAACTTTTAATATTACTTGAATATCACAATAACGCCACACAGCTTAACATAGGCAATCTTCCACATGATTGAGCTACCTCTAAATATATATTTTTTGTCAACATTTTTGCATATTTCTAATTTTGAAGTTAAAAGGAACAGTTTAAGAGGTTAAGAAACTAACATTTTGAACAAAAAAAAAAATTGGACTTGATAAGGACCCACCCTATTGCGTACATTAGGGGTGTAACGGTTCTCGGTAAAAAAAATACCATTCTCCACCCACGGATCGGCACGCACTTGCACTGCGGTTCTTAAATCTGACGACGCTTCTATAATATGGTTTATTGAAAATTAACAGACAGACAAAGTTCTGATAATGCATGCTTCTGTCGATGGATACACATTCTCTGTCACTCTTTGTAAACTTTGTTCAATGCAAGTACCCTATGCTCGAATATGACCAGTCATTTAAGCAGTCATCACCCGAGTGTTGATAGCGCAAGCGAGACCTGAATAGCACACGTTGCTATCTGTTTAAACAAAACTCATTTAAGTTGTCAATTTAAACATTTAAGAGACAGAAGCAGCGAATGAGAACTCGCACGTTGTGAGAAGATTGTGTGTGCACTCATCTGAATTTGTATCTTTGCTTGTATTTAGATTATTTGTTGTTCATTTTCTTTATTTTTTATTTGATAGTAGTAATTTTTTCCACATAGCACATACCGAATTGTACTGAAACAATGGACCCTAAAACCATGATACAAACCGATTTGTGAGTAATTTGAATCGTTGCACCCCTAGCGTACATGTAAAAACCAAAGTATACTTTGGGCTTTAATGCTATCCATCGTGACAAGTCCCAGACAATAGAAACGACATGTCAATCAACCAAAGCATAGTTTTTAAACTTGCAGCAATGTGTGGCTGTTAAAAAGAAAATTTATCTAAATCAAGTTATTTGGCACAAACATATGTAAAGTACATTTTTGTTACAAAAATGTGCTCAAAAAGTAATATATTCAGTGAAATAAAAAATTGGAAGTGTGCCAACCATTTTTTTTTTGCACAACCACACCGATTTCTGATTAGTGATGTATGCAACCACAGATGTTATTACCCGGTGTAGGCAGGGACTCGCTCATGCTCACACACACAAAAAAAAAAGCAAAATGCAACAAAAAATATATAATCAACCAATCCTTACTCTCAATCTCTAAACGGTTGAGAACATCAGCAGCCACGGCATCGACCTCCAGCTCACACACACTCATCCGTTCCACCTCCTCTAAAACCAGAGAACTGCAAAACACACATGAAATAAAGGTAAAAATGACATACAATGCTGGTATGTATTGACATATAGCAACAACACAAACACACCTTGGTATGTTGTCCTCCTCCCAGCGAGTACACATTGTATCCCTCAGCTCGCTGTCACTGAGTTTGGACATACAGGGATTCTTCCATGGGCTGGTGCTTCCCCCTATATTCAACATCTGCTCTCCTAAAGAAACAAGTAGTAATAGTAATAGTAATAGCAAAGTGTAAAAAAGTACATGTATTGAGTTAAACTCTAAACTCTTTATACTCTCGTTAACACCCTGTGTGTGTGTAGTCTCAAGAGAAAAACCATACATTTGTGTTGTTTTATTTCCTTTTCTTCTCATGTATTAATTTGTAATAAGTTTAATTTCCTTAATTCTGACATGTACATCACTGTTTTTAAACATCTGGGCTTCTTCTGTCAAATGACCGCAAAATGTAACGTTTTGAATTAAAAAAAAAAATTGCTTCGGTGGAATGGGATGATACTTGGAGACTTTTGTCGCATTAGCTATGTGAATGTACAAAAAAAGTCACACGTGGCTCCTTCGCAGTCAAAAATGACCGACACAGGGAATAAATGGGAAATCCGAAAACTCAAGAGAATTTTTTGGTGTTACAAACTACAAATCAGCCACTGTGCAGAAAAAAAGTGCACAGAAATGAAAAAGGTGACACTAAATTGTCAAGACTGCAAAATAGACATCCACCTCCCCCAACCCTCACTAGGGTTGCACAGTAGACCAGTACTGGGAAAATAACGGTATATATTTTATTTCAAAATGGTACGATATCACACCGTTAGTTTTCACTGTTATGCTGATGATATGCTGATGATAAGCTGATAAAGTATATATTTAAGTGTACTATATATTTCTTCGCGCCCCGATGAAACTTACCAATTCACAAAATTAACGGAATGCATAGCTGATTAAAAAAAACTGGATGACTCGTAATTTCCTGCTACTTAATTCTGAAAAAAAGTGTTTCTAATTATTTGACAAAAATCTTCAGCACATTTTTTAACCTAGAATACTGTCTAACATTTGATGGACGTTCTGTCAAGTCTTCATCGTCAGTTAGGAAACTGTGTGTGCTCTTTGATACCAATCTTTCATTTGAAAGCCTTGTTTCTAGCATCTGTAAAACCGCATTCTTCCATCTAAAAAAAAAAAATATCTAAATTACGACTTATGCTTTCAATGACAACTGTGGACAGTTAGTTCATGCGTTCATGACATCAAAGCTAGATTATTGTAATGCTCTTATGCATTACAATCCAAGCATCTGTCACTTGCCCATCCTGTCTTATACAAGACAATAGATCGACAGGTGAGTGCATCATTCAAACGATCTAATTTAGACATTTATTTTCTTTTAACACTGATCAATGCACAACGCTCTTGTAGCGACTGGCAGCACCGTGCTTCATGTTCATTTGTTTGAAATTGCAGTCACATTACAGACTCTATACAGTTAAGTTTGTCTGCTCTGTGTGAGAAAAAATATCAATCTCTAATGTTCACATACATAAGATCGTGAATTAAACTGCAATTCATCAACTGGCCGCTTGAGGCTGGATGCAAAAGTGAGTCAAATCTGTATCTCCCCCATGTTAAAATGCTCAACTTTACAGCAGAAAAAAGTATGTTTACAGCCTGGTGCAAAAAGTGGTTTTGGTCAATATAGCCCTTCATGACAACTGTGAGGGGGGTGAATTTTTTTTATAACTCATCCGTTTAAATTATATTAAGCCTTAAAGTTCTGCATAATTAAGGGCGTGGCCACTTGAGTGACAGGTGGATTGCCGCTGCTGTCACTACTAGCAGTTTGTCTGCTGTTAGCGTCACGTCACCTCAGATAATTCCAGCTGCTGAACTTGGCATCTCTGCTGTGTTTGTGCTTTTTTCTGGATTATTTCATACAATTTAATACACGCATTATACCTTCGCCCACGTCGTTGGATTCCGTCATTATAGAGTATCAAAAGAACCAGCAGCGCTGTTTTTCAGTTGTTTTCCTCTGTGAACATGCACTCATGGATGTCAGACAATTTCGTTGCTTTTTGGAGTTTTCAGATTTAAAAACGTCTATAGATAGATAGAACTATAGAGTCTATAGTTGCTCTCACGGAACAGATAGACTATGCTTATTTAACTTTTTAGTGTTAAAAAAAAAAGTACCATCAGATGAAATCCTGCAGGTGTCCGTGCTTTCTCTCAGTCCATGCAATAAGATGCACACCCTTGAATGAGTGCAGTTCTCTTACGAGAGTACTCTCGTGTTGCGTAAGCTAGCTTACGCTATGGGAAAAACCCTTTTCTCGAGAATACTGAAGCCAAAAAATTATCCTTAATTTTTGCATAAGTTTAAAACGCATTGCTGCATAAGCAGACCTAGGCAGAGCGGCTCGCGCGCCTATTGGTTGCTCAGCAGCAACTGCTGCAACCTATCCAGGACCTGCTCGTGACGAAGCACCAATGAGGGCGCGGGCGCCCGTGCGCGTCACGTCCCGCCAGAATGGGCGTGGCTACAGGCTATAAAAGCAGGCCCGTGAGGTTGTTCTCTGATTTTTCAACTCTTCAGCGAAGTGGACACTCACCTCGCTGTTCTCCGGAGAAGCTGCGCCGTCGAAGAGCCTTCAGCGGGACGAGCTTCAAGCCGGCCATCTCGCCGCTTCCTCTGCCGTTCCTGCTGCGCTATCCGGCGCCAAATATCCTTTTCAATACCGCGTGTTACGTTACACACGCTTGCATCTAAAAGAGCGAGGCGTTGTTGCAAATGCCTCTTTTCAAAAAATGCGGCTCCTGCCGAGCCGATCTCAGCGACGGGGACCGCCACATCCTGTGCGTTTCCTGCCTGGGACAGACACACGCGGACCACGCGCTTTCCCTGGGCGGCTGCCCGGAATGTGAAGTGATGTCTATGGCGACCCTGCGGGCTCGCCTAGCATCTTTCAGCGTGGATCCCGCCCCTCCGCTTCTCTCTTCTGGGCCGCGCCGTAAAAAGCGCCGTTCACAGAGAACACCGGAGGCATCTGCCGCGAGCGCTTGCATGCCGGATCTCTCCCCGTGTGCATCGCTCTCTGCATCCCCCACCTCTATCACGGCCGGCCAGCCGCCCGCTGTGGATATCGAGTCGGGGGGAGATGACGCAGAAGGGGACAGCTGCTCTATCCTGGCTTCTGACTGCGAAGGCTGGTCGGGCTCCATTCCGGACCCCGCCCCTTCTCTTCAGGAATCGAGCGGTGTGCGGTCTACATTCGACGCTGAGCTTCTTCGCCTGCTTACCAAGGCCGTGGAGGACCTCGGCCTCGATTGGTCGCTTCCTGACGAGCCTGCACCCAGCAGGCTGGACGGTTGCTTTCTGCCAGGCCGCCGCTCGACGCCTCACACGAGGCCTGCCCCCTTTCTTCCGGAGCTCCACGAGGAGCTCACTAAGAGCTGGAAGGCGCCATTTTCTGCCAGGCTGCGTTCTACTGTCTCTTCGACGCTCTCTCTGGTAGACGGCGCGAAAGACAAGGGCTACCTCTGCATTCCTCCGGTCGAGGAACCGGTAGCCACGCACCTCTGCCCGCCTTCCGCCGGATGGCAGTCTCATCCTTCACTGCCTTCCAAAGCCTGCAGGACTACTTCGGCTTTGATCGGTCGCGCCTACACCGCCGCCGGTCAAGCCGCGTCTGCACTTCACACAATGGCCGTGCTTCAGGTCTATCAGGCCGACCTTCTCCGTAAAATGGACGAGGCGGGCCCGAACCCTGAGAATTTTAATGACCTCAGGAGCGCGACCGACTTAGCGCTACGAGCCACTAAGTCCGCTGCTCAGGCCATCGGGAGGAATATGGCGTCTCTCACTGTCACCGAGAGACACTTGTGGTTAACGCTGTCCGACATGAAGGAGTCCGACAGAGCCACTTTCCTCGACGCGCCCGTGGCGCCATCCGGTCTCTTCGGCCCGGCTGTCAAGGGGTTTTCGGAACGGTACTCTGAGGTTCAGAAAACCTCCCAGGCTATGCGGCATTTCTTGCCGAAGCGCTCCAGTTCCGCTACGGGTCGCTCTAAACAGCCGCCCAACCGGAAATCAGCGCCACAGCCTCCCCCACCGTCAGCCTCACAGCGCCGTCAGCCGAGGGATTCCCAGCGCTCACGCTCTTCCAGCCGCCACAGACCGCCTCCCCCTCGGGGACCCCGGGTCCAAGGTTGTACTGAAGGCAGAGCCCTCAAAGTCTTCCTGACTGCGTTAGGAAGACGAAGATGGTCGAGTCCCGCTGCGGCCGGACCGCCATCAAAATCAGCGCGCCTCGCTCTCACAGTTCCCTCAGCAGAGGTGACTGGAGATGTGTATTTCACAGCCAACGAGCCCGTTACACAACACGCTCGCCTGTACCCAAAGGCCGTTTTTACGGCCGCCCAAATAAATCACAGAAAGAGCATTCTGTCTGTTTATCCGGCTCACGCCGATGGTGTTATAAATGTAGGTCATGTGCCCACTCCACAGTGTTCGCGCCTACATACAAACACGGCCGACTCAGTGACTCACACTCATTCACGGCCCATATCCATAAACTCGGCTCGCGCCGTGTGTGTTTTGAATGTGGGAAAGGTGCCCGCTGTACAGCGCTCATCCCTACACACAAACACGGGCTGCTCTGTGATAAGCACTCATTCAGAGCCCCCGTCAATAAACACAAAACGTGTCCCGTGTGTAAATCACCCTCTACCAGACACGAGCTGTGTTATGTGTGTGCGAAGCGCGCGCGCCTCCATGAGCGCGCGCTCTCTCTCAGGCGCTGTGAGATATGTTCCACACACACACAGCGACAACAGCCCGCGCGTTATTCTCCCTCTAGCTTTTCACATAAAGGCATGGAGGGAGCTGCCGGGCGTGTCAGAATGGGTACTGAACACGGTAGAACGAGGCTATTCACTACAGTTCGCTCGCAGACCCCCTCGCTTTCGAGCCAGGGTCGAAACCACACCACACAGTAGCACACCTACTTCGCGCCGAGATTGCGAAACTGTTAGAGAAACGAGCCGTAGAAGCCGTCCCTCACACACTGAGCGAGGCAGGTTTTTACAGCAGATATTTCCTCGTTCCAAAGAAGGATGGCGGTCTCAGACCCATCCTAGATCTCAGACGGCTGAACAGAGCCCTTATGCAGAGATCGTTCAAAATGCTCACGACCAGTCAGATTCTCGCGCAAATTCGCCTGAGGGACTGGTTTATCTCTGTGGATCTGAAAGACGCATATTTCAGATTCAAATAGCGCCCCATCACAGGCCTTTCTTGCGATTCGCCTTCGAGGGGCTGAGCTATCAGTACACCGTCCTACCGTTCGGTCTGTCCTTAGCACCCCGTACATTCACGAAGTGTATGGATGCAGCGCTCGCTCCCCTGAGACAACGGGGGATGCGAATACTGAACTATCTGGACGACTGGCTTATTCTAGCCCAGTCAGAGTCAGAGTTAATAGCGCACAGGGCTCTATTACTCGACCATTTACGGGATTTGGGTCTCCAAATCAACTGGACCAAGAGTTTACTGTCTCCCAGCCAGAGAATCTCTTTTCTGGGAACAGACTTAGACTCTGTGTCAATGACAGCGCGGCTGACGTCACAGCGCGCGCTGCAGATTCAGCGCTCAGCTGCAGCTTTCAGGACCGGCAGCATTTTTCCTCTCAAACGTTTTCAGAGGATGCTGGGTCTTATGGCTTCGGCCTCGGCAGTGCTTCAGCTGGGCTTGCTTTTCATGCGCCCTCTGCAGCACTGGCTGAAGACGCGGGTCCCGCTGCGAGCATGGTCCGCTGGCCGCGTTCGCCTCAGGGTAACTCAGAACTGTGTCACAGCACTGAATCCCTGGAAGGCGGCAGACTGGTATCAGTCAGGAGTGGATCTGGGCATGGCTTCGAGACGAAAAGTAATCTCGACAGACGCATCCAACTCAGGTTGGGGCGCCCTCTACGAGGGCAGACCAGTGTTTGGTCTGTGGGCAGCCTCAGAAAGGCGCCTACACATAAACTGTCTGGAGATGAAAGCGGTCGAAAATGCCTTGAGATACTTTCTCCCCCTCCTCAAAGGCCACAACGTTTTGGTCCGCACGGACAACATGTCAGTGGTGTCATACATCAACCGCCAGGGCGGTCTCAGGTCACGGAGCCTTCACAAGCTGGCGGAACGCCTCCTCTTGTGGGCCCGTCACAACCTGCGCTCACTGAGAGCGTCACATGTCCCGGGCTCCCAAAATGTGGGCCCAGACATGCTGTCCAGGGACAACGTTCCCCCTGGGGAATGGTCCCTGCACCCTCAGATAGCCCAGTTACTATGGGACATCTTCGGCAGAGCGGATGTCGACCTCTTTGCGTCGACGGAGAACGCGCACTGCCCAGTATTCTTCACGAAACAGAGAGATGCGCTGGCCCACGACTGGCCCAGCCGTGCGCTCTATGCGTTTCCCCCGATCGCGATGTTACCACAGGTAATCAAGCGCATCAGGGAGAGCAAATGCTCTGTGCTCCTCGTGGCGCCGCTCTGGAGGAATCAAGTGTGGTTCTCGGAGCTGATGCAACTGACGAGCACGACCCCGTGGCCGATTCCGGTGAGGAAAGATCTCCTCTCCCAGGCCAGGGGCGCGATCTGGCACCCGCGCCCCGACTTATGGGCCCTGCATGCATGGGCCATCAACGGGTACCCGCTGACCTCCCAGCGGCAGTGTTGAACACAATTACTCAGGCTAGAGCACCCTCTACGAGAAGGCTCTACGCCTCTAAATGGTCAGTGTTTTCCGGCTGGTGCTCGGCCCGAAACTTAGACCCACAGCGCTGTAGCGTTGCAGAGGTTCTCTCCTTTCTGCAAGAGCTTTTGGACGAGGGCAGGTCCCCCTCCACGCTCAAAGTGTATGTGGCGGCCATTGCGGCGTTTACAAAACCTTTGCATGGCCGGTCACTGGGTAGAGACGACCTCATTGTTAGGTTCCTAAGAGGAGCTAGGAGGTTAAATCCTCCTCAGCCCCCTCTGGTTCCAGCCTGGGACCTCTCCTTGGTCCTGGAAGCCATGAAGGGCGAACCCTTTGAACCCCTTCAGTTCGTGGATTTGCGGTATCTTTCACTGAAGACCGCTTTTCTCATGGCTCTCGCTTCAGTTAAGCGAGTGGGTGACCTTCACGCGCTCTCTGTGAGTGCTTCGTGCTTGGAGTTTGGGCCTAATGACTCTAAAGTCATCCTTAAACCGAGGCACGGTTATGTCCCCAAAGTGCTTTCCACTCCGTTCAGATCACAGATCATTTCACTGTCAGCTCTTCCGAGATCTGAGGGTGAGGACGATGTGAATTTTCTCTGCCCCGTCAGGGCGCTGAGAATATATGTCGAACGGTCTGATGCTTTCAGGCAGTCAGAGCAGCTCTTCGTTTCGTTCGGTGGCCGCACTAAGGGCTTAGCCACATCGAAACAGAGCCTGTCCAGATGGATAGTTGACGCTATCGCTATGGCTTATAGGTCTAAGAACCTTCATTACCCTCTGGGCGTCAGAGCGCACTCCACCAGAGGCATGGCCTCGTCGTGGGCGTGGTCTCGCGGAGTCTCGCTCCATGATATTTGTATGTCGGCAGGCTGGGCCTCTCCGTCTACATTTATCAGGTTTTATAACCTGGAGGTGCCTGCCCTACAGGCTAAACTGTTGTCAGTCTAACATACTAGCTCTGTTCGCTCTCGCTGCAGATCGACACAGACTGTGTGTGGTTTGTGTTATACACAGGCTCCAGATCGACAGACCAGGTCTTCCTGTCTGTGATCGTTTTTCACCTGTCCTTCGGGTTCAGGTGGCTGACAGGCAGTGTTATCATTCTTAGTTCAGCCCACGGATGTACCTGGCTGTTCTATTGTATTAAGCACCCATTCCCACACCCTGGAATGGTTATCTCTCCCTGGGCCCAACCCTCATCGGCCCAGATATTACCACTTACGTTTGTCCCCGGGCACATGCCCTTGGGAACGTGCATGTGGACCTTCTCTAGCACGCACGGCGTTTTACATTGGGTTCCCGTAGCGTAAGCTAGCTTACGCAACACGAGAGTACTCTCGTAAGAGAACGCTCTCGGTTACTAACGTAACCTCGGTTCTCTCTAGATGAGGGAACGAGTGTTGCGTAACCCTGCCGTGCTTGTGCTACTTCTGGTTCGCTTCAGATTGAAAAACCAGAGAACAACCTCACGGGCCTGCTTTTATAGCCTGTAGCCACGCCCATTCTGGCGGGACGTGACGCGCACGGGCGCCCGCGCCCTCATTGGTGCTTCGTCACGAGCAGGTCCTGGATAGGTTGCAGCAGTTGCTGCTGAGCAACCAATAGGCGCGCGAGCCGCTCTGCCTAGGTCTGCTTATGCAGCAATGCGTTTTAAACTTATGCAAAAATTAAGGATAATTTTTTGGCTTCAGTATTCTCGAGAATAGGGTTTTTCCCGTAGCGTAAGCTAGCTTACGCAACACTCGTTCCCTCATCTAGAGAGAACCGAGGTTACGTTAGTAACCGAGAGCGATTTCTAGTGCATTTACTTGAACTTCTTAAGCAATATCTATGGTTTAATCCATTTGAGAGGCGGCCAAAAATCTGAATTTAAAATGGACTGAATAAAGCTCTCTACGAACTTGACGTGCGATGCCACGCTGACTGACATGTATGCGCATGAATCACTGTCACATGCACACGCTCAGAGCAATATTGTAAGTTACTGCATGATAATACATTTTTAACCAGCAGAATAATGCATCACGATACACATAGTCTCACTTTTAGTTATGTCTTTTAACTATTATAGTATTTCTAAGGGCAAAAACATGAACTTTAAATATTGGATTTACTTCAAGTCAGCTGTCACTTTAACGCGAGGGCAGTATCATGTTTATACTTTCGTTTGGCTCCGCAGCGCGAGTCTCCGCACACTGCGCGCGCACCTCCCCAAACGGACGAGGCGTTTATACTTGTCACGCTCTTTGAAACGACAGGGGGAATCAGGAATCAGCGGTGAGAAGAAGAAAGCTATACACACGTGACAATGTTTATTTTAGTACACCACCACCAATACCACACTACAAAAAGAATTGTGTAAAACACAGTAAACCCTGAGATTATTACTCGTGACAATAAAATAAAATATATGGATATGAGAATGCGAAAGCCACGGAGGATTGGCTGAAACTCTGCTTAGGATGAGAAGGAAAGCTTGGGTCATCAGGGGTAGAAGAATAGCTCAAAAGGTTGTTGACAGCTGCGTTCAGTGTAGGAAGACCAAAGCAAAGAAATGTCAACGAGTGATGGGTAATTTACCGCCAGGGAGAGATCGCAGCCTGTTGCACCCTTTGAGTTTACAACAGTAGATATCTTTGGGCCCTACCTTGTGAAAGATGATGTTAAGAAAAGAGCATCAATGAAGGTCTGGGGTGTTGTCTTTGGCTGCATGTCAAGTACAGCAATCCACACAGAGCTGGCTAACAACCAATCAACTGAAGGTTTCTTGATGGCCTTCCAAAGATTCACTGCAGTTAGGGGCTATCCAAAGAAGATCTATTCAGATCCATTGCTACTGCTTCAGCCATTATATGGCAGAAATATCCAAATAAAAATGTGTTCAACAAGCTGACAGAAGTTCATCCATTTCTTTGTTGGAAAGTTAAAAATGTAACTTACAACTTACACTTACAACTCCCATTAAAATCCATATTGTAGTCATTTATCGCCCCCCCAGGTCAGCTGGGTAACTTTGTAGATGAGCTGGATGTGCTGCTGTCGTCCACTTTCCCTGAGGACGGCACCCCACTTCTAGTCTTCGGTGACTTCAACATTCATCTCGAAAAGCCACATGCAACAGACTTCACCTCACTCCTAGCCTCTTTCGATCTCAAACGACTCATCACCACAGGTACTCACAAATCAGGCAACCAACTGGACCTGGTTTACACACGCAACTGCACCACAGAAAACATCCTGGTGACACCTCTCCACGTTTCAGATCATTTCCTCATTACTTTCAGTCTACAACTCTCTACCCCTGCACCACCACCCCCACCACCAGTCACTTTCAGACGAAACCTGCGCTCACTTTCCCCCTCCCATCTTTCCTCTGCCGTGTCATCCTCTCTTCCCCCACCCTCACAATTCTCATCTCTGGATGTGAATACCGCAACGGACACCTTATGCTCCACTCTAATCTCTTCTCTAGACATTATCTGCCCCCTCTCCTCCAGGCCAGCACGCGCTACTCCCTCTAACCCCTGGTTATCTGAGGTTCTTCGGGAACACCGGACCGAACTCAGGGCAGCGGAGAGGAAATGGCACAAATCAAAAGACGCATCTGACCTGAGTATGTATCAATTTCTCCTCTCCTCCTTTTCTGTTGATGTTCATGCTGCAAAATCTTCATACTTCCACAACAAGATCAACAGCTCCTCCAACACACGACTACTCTTCAAGACATTCAACTCTCTCCTCTGTCCACCTCCACCACCACCCGCCTCCTCCTTAACTGCTGACGATTTTGCGCACTTCTTCACCAAGAAAACAACAGCTATCAGCAGTCAATTCTCAGCTCCACACACACAGGAACCCAGACCGACCCCTTCCACAGCCAATATCCCTCTGTCCTCCTTTTCTTCGCTAACCGAGGAAGAAGTATCTACACTTCTCCTCTCCAGTCACCCTACCACCTGCCCGCTTGACCCCATCCCCTCACACCTTCTACAAGCCATCTCTCCCACACTTCTACCATCACTCACACACATCATCAACTCATCCCTCCATACTGGCACCTTCCCTACAGCATTCAAGCAGGCTCGGGTTACTCCACTGCTCAAAAAACCAACGCTAAACACATCGTAGACAATTACAGACCTATCTCTCTCCTACCATTCATTGCGAAGACACTTGAAAGAGCTGTCTTCAACCAACTAACATCCTTCTTGTCTCTAAACAACCAGCTGGATGTCAACCAATCTGGCTTCAAGAAAGGACATTCAACTGAGACTGCATTACTGTCAGTCACAGAAGCCCTACGGATCGCAAAAGCTGCTTCCAAATCTTCAGTCCTCATTCTCCTGGATCTGTCTGCTGCCTTCGACACGGTGAATCATCAGATCCTTATGTCCACCCTCTCATCACTGGGCATCACAGGAACTTCACTCCACTGGTTTGAGTCCTATCTCACAGGTAGGTCCTTCAAGGTCGCATGGAGAGGTGAGGTATCCAGAGCACATCAGCTGACCACAGGGGTTCCCCAGGGTTCAGTTCTTGGTCCCCTCCTCTTCTCCATCTACACCACATCACTGGGACACATCATACAGGCACACGGTTTTTCCTACCACTGCTATGCTGATGACACGCAGCTCTTCCTCTCCTTTCAACCAGATGATCCCACAGTAGCTGCACGGGTCTCAAGCTGTCTGGCGGACATCTCCACATGGATGAAGGAACATCACCTGCAGCTCAACCTGGCAAAGACTGAGCTTCTCGTCCTTCCTGCCAATCCGTCTCTACAGCACGACTTCACCATCCAGCTAGAGTCATCAATAATCACCCCATCAAGATCGGTCAGAAATCTTGGAGTAACGTTTGATGACCAGCTGACCTTCACAGATCACATTTCAAAGACAGCTCGATCATGCAGGTTTGCACTGCACAACATCAGGAAAATCAGGCCTTTCCTAACTGAGCATGCAACACAACTCATCGTCCAGGCCCTGGTCATCTCTAGGCTTGACTACTGCAATGCTCTTCTGGCTGGACTTCCAGCATGTGCAACCAAAACCCTACAGATGATCCAGAATGCTGCAGCTCGTCTTGTCTTCAACGAGCCCAAGAGGGCCCACGTCACTCCTCTGTTCATCTCTCTGCACTGGCTACCTCTCGCTGCTCGCATCAAGTTCAAGGCACTGACGCTTGCTTACAGAACTATCACAGGCTCAGCTCCCTCCTACTTTCACTCACTCCTACGAGTCTACATCCCTACCAGACACCTACGATCGGTCAACGAGCGACGTCTCGTGGTTCCATCACAGAAAGCCACAAAATCACTTTCCAGAACATTCTCATTCACAGTTCCATGCTGGTGGAACGCTCTCCCCACCCTCATCCGGAATGCAGAATCCCTGACAACATTCAAAAGACAGCTGAAAACCAATCTCTTCCGTGAGCACTTAACCTTATAGAAAAAAAAAAAAAAAAAAAAAAAAGAAAAAAAAATGTTTTCCTTTCCCTTTGTAACATCACTTATCAGGCTTATGCTACTCTGAATAATACCTGAACTTCGTACTTTGAGCACTTCTTGCGTTGTTGTTGCTTTTGCCTCTTTATGATGACTCGCTGAATTTTGTCCTAATTTGTAAGTCGCTTTGGAGAAAGGCGTCTGCTAAATGACTAAATGTAAATGTAAATGTAAATGTAACTGAAGGTTTATTGTTGTCATTGTAAATATTCACTTTCACATATGACCACAGATGAGAATCCAAGAGGGTCATATTCAGCAGACAAACTGACACACTTTTTTTGTATTTATTTCAACAAATGACAACCAAAATCAAATCCATAGAAGCTTGTGAACAATTTTGAAGTGGCTGCGAGGAAGTTCTGCTAATTCACAAGCCGAGTGAGAGTCATTATCGCAAATGTAATGTTAATTATTAAACCAAACAAAATACAAAACTTTCAAAAACACTCAGAAATGTGATTATTTATTGAGTGATAGGGCTTAATCAGTGACATTATTACTAGATTTGATATCCGCCGTCTTTCTGTCACCTCCTCAACCTGCTTCCCTTAGTGTTTTTACACATAAAGGTGGAAAAAGCTTATTACACTGTCCAGTTTTCTCCCTGATGTAAGTTTCTATGGCAAGTCTCGATTCAGCATGAATGACCTATAATGGCGACTTTTTTCACAATCACGACAGAAAATCAAAATACTGCCCTAAACTCACTAGCAGAAAGGCTGGATATTAAAAAAAACAGATGAACTCAACACGGTGTGATGGCAGATTAAGTAGAGGCTGGGACTCATTTGCATAAAAAGTGTGGTAATGGTGTATCCCTAATTAAAAGGTATTATTACAAATCTTCAGAAGTTGAGCCTCTAAATTAATCCCGTTCAAAGCATCACTGCTAAAAACATTAAAGCTAAAAAGACAGAAGGAAAAAATCTATACAAACTCATAAAATCAAAGTCTTCAACTAATAAACTAGTTGGATTTTGGACTAGTTGACCATCCTGCTGTTTTACATGTTGGTCAGATAATCTCTTTCTAAGTGGGTGGCACTGTGGGCAATGTGAATCAGACTTTTAATAATCAAAAGTCTGGCAAAGCAAGACTACTTGTGTGTATGAATGTCTGCATGCGTTACCTGTTGCACTGCTTTTTCGAAACTTAACAGCAGCAAGACTGATCATGTTCATGCCGTAGAGGTTGTAATCGATAAAGAGCTGCAGCAGGAAGGGAATATGAGCTTCATGGGGCTGAAAACTCTTATTCATTACAGCTCCACCCTGCAGGAGTTCACTCACCCTACAAAGAGAAAACATGTATTCAATCAGTCAAGTCAAGTCATCTTCATTTATATAGCGCTTTTAACAATGTAGATTGTTCCAAAGCGGCTTTACAGAGATGCAAGGATAGTTTAAGGTAACAGAGATTGTTTTGACTTTATAGCAGTTCTTGAATAAAGTTATTTTCCAGCTAAAGTTAATTTGATTGATTCACTTCCATCGCAACGATCATTAATTATTAACTTAACTTATTAACCGTTTTAACAGGAAACTCTACACAGACTTTAAACGCGAAACCTGTGAGAACGCTGATGGCATGCACATGCGTATTACGAGTTCAGTCTATTGGTATGCGCGTTTGAATATATGTGCGCAGGTTTGTAATTCCCTACAAACCAAGCCTTAAAAAACTACTTGTCTGGCCTTAACATTTTGATACAGAATTGTATCACTTCGGGGTAGATACGCGAACCGAATTTTCCCGACAACGCTTTATCTGTAGAGTGGTAAAGGGATCCTCCATAAGGAGAAACTACTGGCACTTTAGCAACCCACTATGACATCGGGTCCAGGCGCAGGTCCTTCATCAGATCTGGATACAGCCTGGATCCAGCAGGCTGCGGTAAAACTTCGGGATAAACAAAAACACTAAAATTAGCGTAGATGCCATTCTTCTTATGATGTAACGAGTACATCAGGATTTATAGGAAGTGTTCCCGGTTCCGGCTGACCTGATCTATGCAGCCTAACATTGAATTATAAAAGTCTATAATGTGTTATGTGTATGCTAGGTCAAAGAGATGTGTTTTTAGTCTAGCTTTGAACTGACAGAGTGTGTCTGCTTCCCGGACAATGGTAGGAAGACTGTTCCAAAGTTTTGGTGCTAAATAGGAGAAGGATCTACCGCCAGCAGTTGATTTTGATATTCTAGGTATTATCAACTGGCCGGAATTTTGAGATCGCAATAGACGTGAAGGACTATAATGCGTTAAGAGCTCGCTCAAGTACTGCGGAGCTAAACCATTTAGTGCTTTGTAAGTAATCAGCAATATTTTAAAATGTATACGATGTTTAATAGGGAGCCAATGCAGTGTTGACAGAACAGGGCTAATATGGTCATACTTCCTGGTTCTGGTAAGAACTCGAGTTGCTGCGTTTTGGACCAGCTGTAGTTTGTTTATTAAGCATGCAGGGCAACCACCCAGTAGAGCATTACAATAATCTAGCCTTGAGGTCATGAACGCATGAACTAATTGTTCCGCATTTGTCAATGAGAGCATATGGCGTAATTTAGATATATTTTTAAGATGGAAAAATGCGGTTTTACAGATACTAGACACGTGACTTTCAAATGAAAGATAGGTATCAAAGAGCACACCCAGGTTCCTAACTGACGACGAAGACTTAACAGAGCAGCCATCAAGTGTATTCTAGGTTATTACGTGAGGAAGTTTTTTGTCCAATAATTAGAATCTCAGTTTTTTCAGAATTTAGTAGTAGAAATTTACTAGTCATACAATTTTTTATATCAGCTATGCATTCCGTTAATTTTGTGAATTGGTAGTTTTCGTTAGGTTGTGAAGAAATATAGAGCTGAGTATCATCGGCATAACAGTGAAAGCTAATTCCATGCTTCCTAATGATATCTCCTAATGGTAGCATGTACAGAGTGAACAGCAGTGGTCCTAGTACTGAGCCTTGTGGTACGCCATACTGAACTTGTGATCGATAAGACATCTCTTCATTTACTGCTACAAACTGATAACGGTCAGATTTAGTATGATTTAAACCATGCTAATGCAATTCCACTAATGCCAACATAATTTTCAAGTCTATTTAAAAGAATGTTGTGGTCAATAGTGTCAAATGCAGCACTAAGATCGAGTAACACCAATAGAGATACAACCACGATCAGATGATCAGAGCAAATCATTTGTGACTCTAATGAGAGCTGTCTCGGTACTATGGTACGGTCTAAATCCTGACTGAAAATCCTTGCAGATATCATTTCTTTCTAAAAAGGAACATAGTTGTGAAGATACTGCCTTTTCTAGTATCTTTGACAGAAAGGGAAGATTCGAGATCGGCCTGTAATTGACTAATTCTGTAGGATCAAGTTGCGTTTTTTTAACAAGCGGTTTAATCAAAGGTTTTTGGTACATATCCTAGACACAAAGATGAATTGATGATAGTAAGAAGAGGATCTATGACCTCTGGAAGCATCTCTTTCAGTAGCTTAGTCGGTATAGGGTCTAACATACATGTTGTCGGTTTAGATGATTTAATAAGATTAGCGAATTCTTCCTCGCGAATTCTTCCTCTCCTATAGCAATAAATGAATCAAATCCTTAGGGAGACTACAGTGCACTCCCTGATGCGATACTGTAGTAGACGGTCGCATAGTTATAATTTTGTCCCTGATATTATCCATCTTATAAGTGAAGAAGTTCATAAAGCCATTACTGCTGTGTTGCTTGGAAATTTCTGGGCTGCTTCAAGACAATTTCAACAATTTATTTTTCGTTAGTTTAGCCACTGTTTCAAATAAATACCTAGGGTTTTGTTTATTTTCTTCTAATAGGGTTGAAAAATAAGCAGATCTAGCAGCTTTTAAGGCCTCTCTGTATGCAATCGAACTCTCTTTCCATGAAATGCGAAATGCCTCTAGTTTCTTAAGTGCCTGAGTGTGCTCGTTATACCACGGCGTTGGACTATTTTCTTTAATCTTCTTTAAGCACAACGGAGCAACTGTGTCTAAAGTGCTGAAAAAGAGAGAGAGTTAAAAGTTACTGTTGCAATATCGAGTTCTTCTAAGCTATCCGGGATGCTGAGATGATGAAACTGATTAGGAAGATTATTAATAAAGCAATCTTTAGCGGCAGAAGTGATAGGTCTCACATATTTGTAACACGGAGACGGCTTTGCAGCCTTGGCTAAATGTAATTTACACGAGACTAGATAATGATCTAAGATGTCATCACTCTGCTGCAGAATTTCAACGGCATCAACATTTATTCCGTGTGATAATATTAGATCTAGAGTATGATTACGACAATGAGTAGGTCCTGACACGTGTTGTCTAACTCCAATAGAGTTCAGAATGTCTTTAAATGCCAATCCCAATGCATCTTTTTCATTATCTATATGTATATTAAAATCACCAACAATTAGTACCTTATCTGCAGCCAATACTAACTCTGATAGAAAGTCAGCAAATTCTTTGATAAAATCTTTATGGTGCCCTGGTGGCCTGTATACAGTAGCCAGCACAAATCTCAAACGTGATTTGTCATTTACACTATATATTTTTACATTAAGCACCAACACTTCAAAAGTATATTTAAAACTAGATTTCTTAGTGATTTTGAAAATATTACTATAAGTTACAGCAACACCTCCCCCCTTTGCCTTTCAGACGAGGTTCATGTTTATAACAGTAATCTTGCGGGGTGGACTCATTTAAAGTAATGTAATCGTTTGGTTTTAGCCAGGTTTCTGTCAAACATAGCACATCTAGATTATAGTCAGTAATCATATCATTAACAATAAGTGCTTTTGAAGTAAGGGATCTAATATTCAGCACCCCAAGCTTTATCATTTGCTCATCTGTATTATAGCTGTTTTTTATTTGTTGAACATCAATTACATTTTTAACCTTAGATGGGTTGAAACTTTTTTTGGATTTCCAAATTCGGGGAACAGACACAGTCTCTATGTGATGATATCTAGGTGAAAGAGGCTCTATGTGATGGGATTTATCTGACCTTGGTGACGTGAGACAGCTAGCAGACGGTCGGTTTAGCCAGTCTGTCTGCTTCCTGACCTGAGCACCAAACACATGATACACCCACCAAACACACACACACTGGCTTTCCATGTTCTTTTCCATGTTTCCATGTTCTTTGTAACCCTAAACCTTAGGTTACTTTGGTATCGAATTTTCAGTAGTAGATGCCAATACAAGAAAAATTTCATGAATCTCATGCAAATCTATTTCAGTACAGCACAAAAACAGCACAGCAAAATCATTGATATTTAATTTTTAAACAATATAAATATTAAAACAATGCCATTTGACAAAGCTTTTCTCATTTAAAGGTGCAGTATGTGAGACTGTGAGCTAGCGGTTGAAATGGGTACTGCAGTCCAAATTCAAAATATTGGGAGACTTGCTCAGACTTAACACTCACGCTGGTTGCCAGATTAAGGACACGTTACAGGAACGAGCGCAATTGACAATGGAATGCGAGCATACTTACACAATAAGTTAATGAGTTGATTTATTGATTTATTAGTTGATATGAGTTTTAATATGCTCCCGTTCATAGAGATTTTTAGCAGGGTGCGGAGGCTTTTTAGGTTGGGTAGAATCTGTGATCTCTGACCCAGTTTGTTCGCTGGCTTCCATGGCTGCAATGAGCTGTGTTTTCTGCCAACTGGCAACCTGTGGTGGCGAAATACTATTGGGTAAATTGGCAACATGCGATATCGGATATAACCAACCATTTTTAAACAAACTATTTTTATAATTTCCTAGGTCAAGAAAGAGTCAAAGTAGAAGTGGTACAGTCAAAATGCTGCATCTGTAACTGCATGAGAGGAAATATGCTGACTAGGGATGGGACAGTATGAAAATTTCATATCACGATTATAGTGACCAAAATTATCGCGAATATCAATATTATCACGGTTTTGTTAAAACGAGATGAAAGTGTTCAAAAAGAACTGATGCACACACTAAAAAGTTCAATATTTGAAAATCAACAAACAACAAATAAAACAAGCAGCTCTATGCACTTTTTTATGCAAGATTATATTCTGTGGCATTTCCTTCCTTATAATGACCGTCGTCAATAGCAACGCATTATAACACAGCGCACATCCATGTATCGCTCTCTCGTTTCATTCAAATACAACTTGTCGTCTTGCGTCTCAGTTTTTGGACGATTGTTTTGTACGCTGTACAAAATGGATTTATAAACAGGTAAGATTTAAAACAATCTCAATTCAATATGTCCCCGTAATTATGTGGTAAAAAAAAAAAAACGAATAATGATGTACATTATTATCCCTTATACTACAGGGCCATTGAATGCTTGAATCTGATTGGTTGACGAACGTTCTAAGGTGTGCATTATTTTCAGGGAAACGCACAGCTAAAGTAGTTCCAGGCAGGTCTTGACCGCATTACAGTTCCATATCACTTCGCGTAGTTAACTGTAATAACGGAAAAAAAGGATACAATTCATAACAAGAAAAAGCATTTAGCCCCATGCGCTTGATCTGCAATTTTCAATGTCTAGCTTCACAATCAATAGAAACATGCAGTTTAATTTTAATAAATAAAGTATATAGTCCTATCTATAATCAATAGAAAATTAAACTGAATATAGGCTAAATAAATGGATAGTCCTGCAGCACGGATTTTTATTGCAGATAATATAACAAATAAATAATTATTGATTATTCAGCCAATACGTGACATCTGAGGCTGAGACTAGACTGTTCTCAACTAAAATGTTGCTATAGTAGCCTAATATTAATGCTAGAAAGCTTATGCACTTCACAATTGTGATTTAAAAAAAAAAAATAGTCTATACTATTTCATCATTAAAATGAATTTTCACATTAATTTTATCAATTAGTGAGGCTTCTCTTGAAGCAAGGTCAGACATTCTCAGGGGTTTAATCCCAAATTAATAAAATGCACCCAAAATTTAAAATACGGTGGCAAAAAAAATATCAAACAAGCAACAGCAAAAGTTACAAAACAAGACAGGACAAGCAAACAGTCTAATAAAATAAGATCAAATA
The DNA here is from genome assembly GCA_021554675.1 of Leuciscus idus. Classification (NCBI taxonomy): domain Eukaryota; kingdom Metazoa; phylum Chordata; class Actinopteri; order Cypriniformes; family Leuciscidae; genus Leuciscus; species Leuciscus idus. Next base: position 22,585,065 of record CM038638.1, on the reverse strand, counting down.
AACAAAAATGGCCTTGGTTATTTTTATTTAAAAAAATGTTTTACAACAAGCCACAACAAAAGAGATGCACGCGTCTCCAAGGCGAGCAACACACAGTCGGGTTACTAAACGAATCCAGGGTTTTGAACGAATCAGTTCAGTAATTCAGTGACCCAGTCACTTGTTTTGCTCCAGAATGAATCAGCCGTTTTGAACAAAACAGTTAAATGAATGCTTCTATGACTCACTCATTATTGGCTATTAATTTCATAATTAAAAGTATTATGCAGTTGTCCTTAATAGGAAAGTTAATTTCTGTCACTTCCCTGTAGGTGAGATTTCATAGAAATTATACTCATAGAAAGATAATTTTGTAAAATCCAAATACATTCTAGAAATTTTTATTAAACAATGTTTTTCATGCATGTTCAATGAACCATAAACAACTACTGCATATGCACCTGTGGAACAGTCCTTAGAAGAGTAGTTCACTTTAAAATGAAAATTGCCCCATGATTTACACACCCAAAAGCCATCCTAGGTGTATATGACTTTCTTCTTTCAGACGAATACAATCGGAGTTATATTAAAAGGTGACATATCATGAAAATCTGACTTTTTTCCATTTTTAAGTGCTATAATCGGGTCCCCTGTGCATCTACCAACCCAGAAAACTTAGTGACAACCCAGTAACTTTGTTTGGTAAGCGTTTCTCTGCAAGCATGTCAAAAAATAAGCAGATCAGATTTTGCTCCTCTTCTGACGTAGGAAGGGAATCTTATTATAATATTACAGCCCCTTAATCTGCACATTTCCACCCACAGCGGCGCCATTTGGTTTTCGCAAGCGACAACAGTGTAACCAGTCCTAACGCAATGGCAAATGTTCGAGCAAAGCATGCAAACTGTTCTGTCATTGCTGCACAGACGAGCACAGAACACTATAGAGTCCCAGCCTCAGAGGAGACAAGAGAGCAGTGGATTTATTCCATTTTCTAAGGAAATCCCCCAGAAACAGATGAATCAATGTAACTCCACAACATCTACTGTACATAAATGGATCCACTAACCATTCAGAAACGTCCAGGTGTGTCTAAAAGTTGAACCTCTTCCTGAGTCTATCTCTCCGTAAGGCTGCACTCTGCTACTGCTTATTTCTGAGATTTTGGATGAGTGAGATTGGCCTGTTTGTTATTGTATCCAAAGCTAGTGTAAAGGATCGGCCTTCTTCTGAACGGGCGGTAAGCAGCAGCTCATTTGCATTTAAAAGGGACACACACAAAACAGCACGTTTTTGCTCACACCCAAAAATGGGCAATTTTGACAAGCTATGATAAATTATCTGGGGGGATTTTGAGCTGAAATTTCACAGACACAATCTGGGGAAAACATAGATTATATTACATCTTGTGAAAAGGGTCATGTGTCACCTTTAATAAACACCCTGACGCTTCCGAGCTTGATAATGGCAGTGAATTGCCACCATCAGTTTGAAGCTCAAAAAAAGTGCATCCATCCATCATAAACGAACTCCAAACGGCTCTGGTGGGTTAATAAAGGCCTTCTTAAGCAAAACGATGAGTTTGTATAAGAAAAATATTCATATTAAAAACTTTATAAAGTAAAATAACTAGCTTCCGGCCAAACAAACAAACGGATTCGACTTAAGTGTAAAGCGCAACATGCCATGGTCCTGCTGCAAGGAGGCATGAGGACTCCAGATGTGGAGAGAGCAATAAACAGCAATGTCTGTAATGTAAGATGCCTAAGACAACATTCACTCAAGTGAATTCAAAAGCAAACGCTTGTCAATCAGAATTGAGTTGTACCCGACATTAATGATACTGCTGCACTGGTACAGAAGTGTCTGTACTAGAGCCCGACCGATTTATCGGCAGGCTGATATTATCGGCCGATATTAGGCATTTTTCAAACTATCGGTATCGGCATTTGTAATGGCCGATAAATGAATATTTCAAAAATAAAATAAAAACGGACGAAACACCCTTCAACCATGTCATGAGTGTTTGCGTTGTATAGTTTGTCCACCAGAGAGCACTCTACACCGTCCCTGTTGGCAACACTCGTGTATAACGCGCCACACATCCTGCAACCTGCTGATCCAGACAGAGTCGGGCAGAGAGAACCAGTTATCCGCGAGTGAGATCATCTGTGAAGTGTGTTCATGGTAGGGGTGTGCAATATGACGATTTTTGACCGTGGACGATTAAAATGTCTCCACGATCTGCTTTTGAAGAAATATCGTAGTATCGCGCATTCTTGCTATTCTGGCGCCCATCATACTGAACAACGCGATGTATATTCACATAAAATGTTAACGCAGCAGAAAGGGACACTGCAGTTCACAAAAAGTTCATAATTTGCATGTGCTTTGATGCCTTGTCGGTTAAACATTTAATTCGCGTGCTGATGCGCTGTTCTAACATGCGTTTCTCAGCGCGTACATCATGTGAAGCTCACATGCACTAAAAGCCTGTCTACCAGCGCCTGGTTACTGGACTAAGTTATCTTTCGAGTCTTATTGTGCTAATACTGTCAAATACACACAAGGTTTACATAAACAAAGTCGGTGATGTCTAAAGTGAAAGCAAGAGAAAATTGATAGAAAATCTGCTTGCCAAATGCGTGTATGTTAAGGCCAATTTATACTTCTGCGTCGGGTGCGCGTAGAAGGTACGGCGTAGCATACGCATTGACGTGTACCATACGTCGTACCCTTCGCCGTACCCTGACGCGCACCTCCTCAAAAATGTAACTACGCGTCGCGGCGACGCGGACCGCAAGATCTGTGATTGGTCGGCTGGATAGCATCGCGTTTCCTCCTACGCATTTCTGGAATGATCTTCTGCACTCTGCACCGGCCGCCCGCCATTTTTAAATTCCGAAGATCAGTGAAGAGCCATGGAAATAGACCAAGTGACCGAGAGATTGCTTGAAGAAGTGCGGAAATACAGCCATCTGTATGACTCCTTCAGTCGCCATTGCTTGTAGAAACCTAAACTCAAAATAGCCGCGAGGAATGTAAACACAGTGGAACTGGAACATTAAAACCCACCCGCGCCAACTAGCGTTTCGGCGGTGTAACTGCAGAGCAACACAGACATTCGCAGAAGTATAAATGCTCACGACGGCGTTGCCTACGTGCGTAGCCTACGACGTACACTACGGCGTACACTCGACGCAGAAGTATAAATTGGCCTTTAGACTCGTTGCGCGCAGCTCTTAAAGAGACAGTAGTAATAGTAAACACGTTGCAGACTGTCGTTCAGCCGCAGCATTAACGAGTCACATAATGGATTTAGATCGCTAAATAGTAGGTTTTAGAAGGCAGGCAGCAACTGATGATTGAAAATGCTTTGATGTAGCTTGATGGAAAGAATTTAAAAAGTGCAGGTAAAGGGATAAGCAAGCTGACATTGTAATTATAAGGTAGTTTATAAGGCAATGTAGGGACTAATTATATTTTGATGTTCCTCTGTTCTGTTGTGACAATAAAAGAAACAAGTTTCTTTTTAAAATGCATTATCATATTATTTTAGTTAAAACTCATAAATAACTACAAATAACTAATGTTAGGGAAATCTGTTAATGTTTTGTTGCGCGTTTCTGAAAAAAAAAAATATATATATATATATATAAAAAACGCAGTACCGGCACTTCTACACTTTACTCTTAAGCGTACCTGCACTTTTTCTTGCGTACCGCTACTTCTCGCATGTAGCCGGTACTCTATGAGGCGCGAGCGCGCGCGCGCTCGACAGTGCGCGAGAGAGACCGTGTGTGTGTCCGAGAGCGTGCTCGACAGCGCGAGAGTGACCGTGTGTGTATGGAACGCCTAATGGGTCATATTTCGCCACTTTCCTACGTCGTTTTGTTAAAAAAACGCCGTAAAAAGCGCCGTTTAAACGGCCAGGACGCCGCTTTTTACGGCGCCGAAAAGCGAAACGCCGTAAAAAGCGCCGATGAATTGTGTAAACAACGGCGTATTTTTCAACGTTTTGGAGGCGGCGAAAAAAACGACGCTCTAAATGCCCATGTAACGCCGCTTTTTACGGCGCACAGTGTCCCCAATGACGCGTATCATAACGCGTCACAAGACGCATACTGTTAAATGATAATGATCTCCACCCTGTCTTTTCCAAAGCCAATAAATTTGAACTGGTATCACCCAATCAGTAAAGAACAAGAACAGACGATATTAATCCAACCCAGCACAAGGATGAGATTCGATCCATGCCTCAGCTCACTGAATGTTGCTGAAACTTAGATGGTCTAGCTCACTGCTAACGTTATACCGCCTTGTAAGGCAAGCATATTTTATTTATCATTATAATAGGCCCACTTTAATCTGTTATTTTTCTATGTTCTTTTGTAGCACATTCTCGATTTTTTTCATCTGATTATTTGTAAAGCACTTTGCATAGCCACTTTATGCATTGTGCTTTATAACCTCTTGCCGCTACTCCCCCTTACACATTTGTTTGTGACGGTGTCATTGCTTGGGAACAATGATTGTAGACAGATAAACTGTAGCCAGAAAACTTTTGGCATTTTTTGAATTTCAAAAAACACCATATGTTTTAGTATGAGGACACAGATGTCGTCATAAACCATGTTTACGTTGTAATACCCATGTCATTATACACATTTGTGTCCTCATAAACCATATACAAGAACACACACACTAACAGCAGGCCCTGACAGGAGGAGGACAGAGTAAACACAGGACCTACAATTTCCACACTTTTCTCCTGTGTGTAATATAAATGTGTAGGGGGGGTGTACGTGTTTTCATTGAAAATGTGTTCTGATATATATTCCTCACAGAAAATGAGCCAAGGCCAAATGAGTCTCTGTCACATGCCTGTCCTGTCTTGTCAGCCGCAAAGCACTGGCAAAGTATAGGCTAATAATATAATAAATGTGTCTGAAAAAAATAACGAAGCATTTTAATTGTTTATTAATGAACTAGTCTTTTCTAAATCAGTGCGGTTAGGCACCCTGCAAACATATCTCCATACATCTCCGCTGCCTAGATGCGCCTTTCATACGGACAGGATTACATAATCAGATGGTAGGCTACCGTATTTGCCATTGGATTTTTTTCGTTGGTGGACATTTTTTTAATAAACTTTATATAGTTAGTTAGATTTCTCATGTCTGTGAGGCTTGTCTATACACTGTTTTTCAGTTCATTTTTGAGATGCGCTCCAATTCACAGATCATGAAAGCGCGCCCTGTTCGTTTTCTTTTATTTTACAAAAGCACAACGTGTTCTTGTTGTTGTGAGTTTACACAAATAAAAGTAGTTGCGACTGATGTATTATTATTTTCTGTATGACCAGAAATGGAGTATTTTAAGTTGTTTCCACTGTTGATAGGAAAATGCGAGTGATGGCACCGGCGCATCCATGTCATGTAGTGCGCGCTCCACACTCCGCACAAACACTCGGATATGCGCTTAATATTAGCGAACATTTATAGGATAACGTTAGAGCGAGCGGCCATGCCAGACTGATAATTCCTCTTCATGTTTAACAAATCAAATTCTATTGCATTTTATTGCGCCAGTTTGAAAAGAGCGGCTGAAACACTTAGCCTATACAGATAAACGCCCAACGCTGGTGTTTTTCTTTAAACAAATTCGTTTAGGCTTTAAAATAAATATTGTTTATGGGCTAATTAATGCCACAATAATTTGTTTATTTTATTGGCTACTTGTATTTTTCATTTTTGTTTTGCATTGAATACCATTTAAAGGATTTGCTGCACCGCAATCCCATATCCTCCCATAGAAAGACACGTTAAGAGCCACCTTTATTTTCTTTATAATAAAGGGTTTCTATGGAAGGAAACCGCTTAACGTATTAAATTCATTGCGTTCATATTCTGGGCTCATCTGCTTTTGTGTACAGCATTTGATCTTTATCACTGAAGCTTTTTCTTCATTATAAGGGTTTATTATTCCATTCCAAAGGACTGTTTATAAGGTGACAATCCGTTACATGTGAAGATTGTGTGGCTGTATCTTGAAGATTTTTGTATTGTATTGTATCTTCTGTTATAAAGACGAAGATTGACATTTCGTTAATTAAACAAAATAAGAACACAATGTTGTAAAAAATAAACAACTTAGGCTATGTTGTTAGATGTGTTTGACTACTTTTTGTTTAATGATATCTCTATGAAGATATAGCCTATTAACAAAATAAATCTTATTATATAGCCTAATATATCATATTAAAAAAAAACCTTATAGGCCTATATAAAATATATTTTAAAAAAGGCCCTCATTGATTAATTTTGCATGATTGGGGGCTGCTACTATTTGCTTAAGCTTTTTGAACGTAAAAGTGTGATAAAGGCGCGATAGGCTGTCAATTTTATGTGGATAAAGAGGCATATTTTGTACATGACTGCATGTCCTTATAAGGGCAAAAAATATGTCGTTTTAACGACATAGCATCTCATTATTACGAGAACAAGATGTCGTTTTTAATGACATATCTCGTTATTACGAGAAAAAGATGTCGTTAAAACGACATTAATCTCGTTATTACGAAAAAAAGATGTCGTTTTAACAACATAAGATCTCGTTATTACGAGAAAAGATGTCGTTAAAACAACATAAGATCTCGTTATTACCACATAATTGAGGGGGAAAAAAGTATGTGGCAGCATGTGTCACCGTATACATTTGCCAGACTTATACGTTGAGAGAGAGAGAGAGAGAGAGAGAGAGAGAGAGAGAGAGAGAGCGAGAGAGAGAATTTCTTCAATATTATTATTTATTTAATAAATTAGTTCATTCTTTTATTAGCAGTAGAATAGCCTAATAAATGAAAACGCAAAGCTCTTTTAACAAGTAGGCCTAGGCCAATCAATATGCCTAATTATTTATTTTATATGATCTGCAATAATTACAAAAACCTGTGCAGCAGGACTTATTTATATATTCAGTTTAATAAATTATTTATTATAGATAGGACTATATACTTTATTTATTAAAATTAAACTGCATGTTTCAGTTGACTGTGAAGTTAGACATCGAACATCAAGCGCATGCTGGGGCTGTTTTTCATGTTATAATTGTATCCTAATTTCCGTTATTACAGTTAAGTTTGACTGTAATAATTAAATTCAAGATTTTATTTCATAAAAATACAATATAATTGTTGGCTATACGCCATAGAATAGGGCATACGATTATATTATATTATATTATCTCCACCTAGCGGAGATCTTGCGTTATGTTTGGATTGTGCTTTTCAAATCAACTGGGCAAACAATACGACTGGCTACAGTTTATCTGTCTACAATCATTGTTCCCATAGCAATGACACCGTCACAAACAAATGTGTAAGGGGGAGTAGCGGCAAGAGGTTATAAAGCACAATGCATAAAGTGGCTATGCAAAGTGCTTTACAAATAATCAGATGAAAAAAATCGAGAATGTGCTACAAAAGAACATAGAAAAATAACAGATTAAAGTGGGCCTATTATAATGATAAATAAAATATGCTTGCCTTACAAGGCGGTATAACGTTAGCAGTGAGCTAGACCATCTACCTAAGTTTCAGCAACATTCAGTGAGCTGAGGCATGGATCGAATCTCATCCTTGTGCTGGGTTGGATTAATATCGTCTGTTCTTGTTCTTTACTGATTGGGTGATACCAGTTCAAATTTATTGGCTTTGGAAAAGACAGGGTGGAGATCATTATCATTTAACAGTACGCGTCTTGTGACGCGTTATGATACGCGTCATTGGGGACACTGTGCGCCGTAAAAAGCGGCGTTACATGGGCATTTAGAGCGTCGTTTTTTTCGCCGCCTCCAAAACGTCGAAAAATACGCCGTTGTTTACACAATTCATCGGCGCTTTTTACGGCGTTTCGCTTTTCGGCGACGTAAAAAGCGGCGTCCTGGCCGTTTAAACGTAACAAAACGACGTAGGAAAGTGGCGAAATATGACCCATTAGGCGTTCCATATGTGTGTGTCCGAGAGCGCGCTCGACAGTGCGCGAGAGACCGAGGTGCGTTCCATTCGACAGGGTCCCTACGCAGTGTTCACTGCTCCCTCGGGACACTTTTGACCGAAAAGTTTTATATTTTGAATTTTTCAAAAAAAACTTAACTTCATCGGAATGGTAGCCTATTGAGAATGAGGACATACTCATAGGTAGCTTGCTGTCACGTGACGAATTGAGCCCGCCCACCATTTTGGGAGGATACGCTATGGGTTGCCAGGGGCAACAGTGCAAGAGCAATACAGAGACGGAGCAGGAAAGACGGCTCGAGGAATTATAATAGAAATTACGAGAAAATTAAGAATAAATGGAGAAGAATGCGGCAAAAGAAAAGGTTCCTTACAGGGAGAAACTTACTACCAATGCCAAACAAAAATGATTTTTTTTTTTACTTTTAAATTTTAAAATACGAAAAAACTGTAATACATGGCTCCTACGGTTTCCATGACAATCGTGTGAGACACTGGAGCAGTTTTTTACACAGCAGTGTTTTCCAGGCATTCTAAAATAGTGCGACAACCTCCTCTACTATCAATACAAACAATGAACGGTGCTGGCGGGTATCCTCCCAAAATGGCGGAAAGGGGAGGATGACGCGGTCTCTGAGGGCGGGGCGCTGTGTCGTGACGACATCTCCTCATTCTCAAATTACCGGTTTTATTTTATTTTCTCTCAACAGATGACGCTATAATGCCTTAAAAGAATGGTAATCTGAAATAATCTGAAACACTGCATTAATTGAAAGATTATTATTTTTAAAATTGTAATTATTATTATAATTTTCAATGGAAAAAATGGACCATAATTATTTCATAAATATTAATTAGTAGGCTACCATAAAATGCTCTCAAAATACAAAAGTAAAATATTATTGAACTAAAGTATATTGCATTGATTTTGCTTAAGTTTCATTTTCAGGTGTCCGGTCGCGAAGACTCCCAAATGTGGAGCACCAGAGGGAAAAATATATTTGTTTATTTGTAATTTAGTAATGTAATGTAACGTAATTATTAGTAATATAACACAAGGTATATCATTATATAATTTTAAATTAATTTTTTTCAAAAATAAAATATATACACTTTATTATTTGTTATAAATCCTTACTCGCGTGCCAAGCCCGCGAAACCATGGCAGCAGCATATGCTGGGGTCTGTGACAATCGCGTGTGCACCTGACTCGCTTCTGCAGAGGACATCCCCTACCGCCAGTTTTTTTAGGTAAGGTTAAAGGTCTTTTTACTTAGCCGTTTTATTTCAATTCAATTATTCAAAACATAAGCCCACACAACGAAACAAAATAACACAAAATATGTAGACAGGATAATAATAAAATTGAATCACAAGGACAGTCTGAGCGGATCAGTTTGTTTTTCTCAGGGTAAAAACTCAATGAATGGTCATAAAATTGACATGCTGCCTTTCCCAGTTAATATACCACATTTACTTTTACCACACAAACTGGTTTTCCGTCCTTTTTTGTGCTAACTAACCACTCGTCTGCACTGTTAACAACATTATGTGGTTGCCGTTAAATACCGTTATTTCTGCGTGACGTCATTTGCGCGAAAGGAGTATCAATCCTATTCAGAGAATCTCCTTAGTTTTTTAGGGTTATATCTGTCATGTTAACAATGCTCAAAGATAAATTTATGAATTATTCATACAATTATCAATAATATCTTCACGTCTTTGTTTGGAAATTAACAAAGTGAAGTAAGCCCCCTCTGCAAGCCTGACAGCTGTGAGCGCGCGAGCTGCCCATCTCTCACACAATGGCGCGTGCACTTAAGACAGAGAGACAGAAAACACTCGCCCGTCATGTTATAAATTATAATAAAATAACACCAGTAATAAATTTCAATATTAATTAAAGCTGCAAGCAGCGATGAAAGGGCCCTCGCACCCGTGCCATCATCACTCGTTGGCTTTAGGAAGACCGAGCATGGTTGGGCAATGTGCATTTAAGGAGGTATACAGTATATAGTAGTTGCTAGCATGTTTAGTATGTTTTTAGCATGCTTAGTACACAATAGGTATGTGGTTAGTACTGCATTACTGTGTTAACCAGTTCAGTTTCTGTTGGCAGTAGGTGGGGTTATATATCTGAATATTGCTTTGTAGATGTGTTCAGTGCAGGACTTTTATCAAGTATATGAAGTTTGGGGCAGATTGGATATTGTATGTTTGAGTTACAACAACTTCCTTTAGCATTTCTAGCATGTTTTATGATGTTTCTAGCATATTACATATTAATTTTGGGGTAGATTGGACATTGCATGCCTGAGTTACAGCAAATTCCTATTTAATTGCAGTAATAGCATGCTTTAGCACTTATCTAAGTGTTTGCTAGCATGTTTTAGCATGTTTCTAGTATGTTGTTAGCATGTTTAGCACTTGCTGGCACTTTTTTATATGTTATCAGGAGTTCACAACAGTGTTAAACATATCACTTCCTGTTGCCAGTAGGCGGCGCTATGACTGTAACTGAATATGAGCATGGTCATGTGTTCAGGACAGAACGCTTATCAAACGTGTGAAGTTTGGGGTAGATTGGACATTGTATGCTTAAGTTACAACAACTTCCTTTAGCATTTCTAACATGCTTTAGAACTTAGCTATGTGTTGCTAGCATGTTTCTTGCATGTTACATATTAAGTTTGGGGCAGATTGGACATTCCATGCCTGTGTTACAGCAAATTCCTATTTAATTGCAGCAATAGCATGCTTTAGCACTTAGCTAAGTGTTTGCTAGCATGTTTTAGCATGTTTCTAGAATGTTGTTAGCATGTTTAGCACTTGCTGGCACTTTTTTATATGTTATTAGGAGTCCACAACAGTGTTTAACATGTCACTTCCTGTTGCCAGCAGGTGGCGCTTTGACTGTAACTGAATATGAGCATTGTCATGTGTTCAAGACAGAACGCTTATCAAAAGTGTGAAGTTTGGCGCAGATTGGACATTGCCTTCTTGAGTAACAACAACATCCTGTTTCATTATATTAGCATGCTTTAGCACTTAGCTTAGTATTGCTAGCATGTTTTAACATGTTTCTAGCATGTTTAGAAGTCAATGGTATTTTTAACATGTTGCTAGAACGACATCAACGTGTTAAACATGACACTTCCTGTTCCCAGTAGGTGGCGCTATTACTATAACTGAATATTCTCATGTAGATGTGTTCAGGCCATGACTCTTATCAAACGTGTGACGTTTGGGGCAGATTGGACATTCCGTGCCTGAGTTACAGCAAATTCCTATTTAATTGCAGTAATAGCATGCTTTAGCAATTAGCTAAGTGTTTGCTAGCATGTTTTAGCATGTGTCTAGTATGTTGTTAGCATGCTTAGCACTTGCTGGCACTTTTTTATATGTTATCAGGAGTTCACAACAGTGTTAAACATGTCACTTCCTGTTGCCAGCAGGTGGCGCTATGACTGTAACTGAATATGAGCATGGTCATGTGTTCAGGACAGAACGCTTATCAAACGTGTGAAGTTTGGGGCAGATTGGACATTCCATGCCTGAGTTTCAGCAACTTCCTGTTTCATGGCGAAACATCGAAATTTGTCAGGCCGCCGAGGACCCGCCCTTCGACGAAAACTCAATATCTTCGCAATTTAACGTCGCAAAGGCCTTAAGATTACACTCACCAAATTTGAAGATGATCAGATTAAAACTGTAGGAGGAGTTCGTTAAAGTACGAGGCATGAAAATGGCAAAAACTGCACAAAAATCTGAGAGGAAGTTGAAAATGGCTGACTTCCTGTTGTGTTTAGGGCTATGCTCCAAGAGACTTTTTTGTAGGTATTAGGTCCTTACATGTATTGGGGCAGATTGGACATTCCATGCCTGAGTTTCAGCAACTTCCTGTTTCATGGCGAAACATCGAAATTTGTCAGGCCGCCGAGGACCCGCCCTTCGACGAAAACTCAAGATCTTCGCAATTTAACGTCGCAAAGGCCTTAAGATTACACTCACCAAATTTGAAGATGATCAGATTAAAACTGTAGGAGGAGTTCGTTAAAGTACGAGGCATGAAAATGGCAAAAACTGCACAAAAATCTGAGAGGAAGTTGAAAATGGCTGACTTCCTGTTGTGTTTAGGGCTATGCTCCAAGAGACTTTTTTGTAGGTATTAGGTCCTTACATGTATGTACCGAATTTCGTAAACGTACGTGGAACATAGCGGGAGGCGCACTCTGTTGAACTTTTATAGGTGGCGCTATCGAGCCATTTTGCCCCGCCCAATTCTGAAACCTATATCAGATGTAAATTTTCGCCAGTTCTGACGCGTGTGCAAAGTTTCGTGAGTTTTCGAGCATGTTTAGGCCCTCAAAAATGCGATTAAATGCGGAGAAGAATAATAATAAATATAGCTGCGAGCAGCGATTGCGGGCCCAAGCCGGTGGCACCGCCACCCTGGTGCCTTTAGTTACACTAAAGGCACTGGGGTGGCGGTTTCACCGGCTTGGGCCCTCCATCGCTGCTCGCAGCTATATTTATATATATATATATATATATATATATATATATATATATATATATATATATATATATAACAACATAACAAAAACAAAAACAAAATATATATATATATATATATATATATATATATAGTTTTTTTTTAAGTGTTTATATATATATATATATATATATATATATATATATATATATATATATATATTTTTTTTTTTTTATATATATATATATATATATATATATATATATATATATATATTACATTTTTTGGATGCTAAACATTTGTTTATTATAGGCTTTGTACTTCACTCACGTTCCACTATTGAAGGGAAAAATTATCCTCTTCACATGCGCAAATATGTGCTTGGAAACATCACAGTTTAGCGGTGATTACTGTGTTTAAATAGTCAGTACAATTCATACTATTCAGAGCAGTGTAATTTTTATATGTTAGGTTGACTATTTTATTATTATATTTTATAAAGGCTATAATGAACAGACTGCGATATCAAGATTGCAATGCGCTCGCTCTGCACCATTATCAATGTCCGTGCGGACGAACATATTTTACTTTCGTTTTTAAGTTACCGATTCAAAAGCCCCCAGCGGTGTCACACATCGATTAACCGGTGGGAAAATTTTCCCACAGTCACATCCCTAATATATTTATATATAAATACAATAAGCCAACCTGAAAGAGAATTTTACTTGCCCGACCAGAGTAGCCTGATTAGAACGTCAATGACAAAAAAATAACTTGGGAATCACTAAAACGAGAGATTATTCTAATTTTATTACATTCATTTTAAGTTGCAATCAACAGTTGTTAATAAATGGATTACCAGTAATCAGTTGATCAATGGTAACAAGGTTGCGCTGCTGAGGCTCATGCAGCTTCTCCAGGAGAAATGTAAACAAATGAGATCAGCACACAAAAAACAAACTCAGTTAACAACTTACTGACTATAAAAATTATAAATATGGAGTTTTGATATATTTTACAACAGTTAAGCAACCTCACTTGACGAGAAGGCTGTTTCCTGAATACAATCACGATTGAAACTGTGACATTGATATCATACAACAGGTTAAAAAACAGTTACAATCAAGTCACTTACATTTTAGATGCAATATTGACTGTTTTTGTTCTGTTTCAGCAGCGAAAATAGTTAAACAAAAAGATCACAGCAGAATCATCACGCGCATCTCTCAGCAATGTGTTTTCTCATTTCTGAATGATTCAGCATTTTGAACGAATCGGTTGACTCAAAGATTGAATGATCAATCCATAAACATATGTCTTAATCATGAATGACTCAGTCATTCAAACGAATCGTTTGAACGAATGAATCAATGACTCACTCATTAAGACGGTCGCCTGGCGACACTTAATGGCGGTTTAGTGTTATGTTTAAAAGTATCATTCTTTCCAACGTGTGTGTGATTTGTGTGTGGAACATTATCAATGTCCGTGCGGACGTCCGTATTTTTCTTTCACATTTATATTAGCAATTTAAAAGCACCCGCTCGTGTCACACGTCGATTAACCGGTGGGAAAATATCCTCAGACACATACCTAATAAATGTATATTTAAATACAATATTGGCCTACCTAGTAAAAAGTTGTATATACTATTTTGATGTCCTTTTGGACACAAGAGGGCAGAATAGCCCTATGCATGACTTTTTTTTTTTTTTTTACTTTACTGTTTTTAATTTTAGAATAAAAAACCCGTCCCTGATGGCAGGGGGTTCCGACTTGTATGTAAAGTTTCAAGAGTTTTTGAGCACGTTAAGGACCCCAAAAGCCCCTGAAACCTTGATTAACAATATAAAAGCAATAGTCAAATCCCCCCTCCCTTCACACACACAGAGACACAGAGAGAGGGAGAGAAAATTCTTCAGAAAATCCACATTCAAACCAAAATATCTCTCTTCCTGTTGGTCGGAGATCGTTAATGTAAATTAGAAAGTTGTCCGTCTTGATGAGAACAATACACATACCAAGTTTTGTTGTTGTTGATAAAACTAACCCCCCCACTTATGACTAAAGGTGGCGCTACTGAGCCCCTCACCACGCCCGTTTCTGAAACTTTGCACATGTCTACGGGCTAATAAATGTGATGTGTCTGTCGAGTTTCATCCAATTTCAAGTATGTTAAGAGTCTCAAAAGCATCAAAAAAGAATATTAAAGTTTGAAGCGTTGCCATGGCAACAGTATTAAAGATATCAAAAATCCTTTCACAGGTCTACATCTGCCGTGTGTTTACATTATACACATAAACTTTGAAGCAAATCGGGTAAAAATAAGAGGGTGATTTCAAAGCATTTTGAAAGGGACACACTTCCTGCTGCCAGTTGGTGGCGCTATAACTTTGACTCACAATAGTCACATCCATGTGATCGGCCTCTTACAACGAACACACTGCTGAAGTTTAATCAAGATCAGTTAATGTATGCAGAAGTTATAACACACTTCCTGTTTCCATTATTCGCCATCAATTCGTGTCCTCGCCACGGCCAAACCGTTCGAGATATCAAAAATCTGTCCGCAATTTAGCATCCTCAATGTCTTGACTTCATGCTGACTGAGTTTGGAGGCGAATGGATGAATTCCCTAGGAGGAGTACATTAAATTCCACAGCATGCGTTTCCAAACAACCCATAATAGCCGACTTCCTGTTGGGCTGGCGTAAAAAGTAAAAGTACGAAAGTTGTTCGGCCCGATGAGATCTATATGTGTACCGAGTTTCATATTATTACATGCAAGCGTGTCTGATTTATGGACCAAGTTTTCGGACCCCGTTCAAGGGGGCGCTGTCGAGCCCCCCTGCCACGCCCGGGTACCAGCTTCAGCCCGGCCCTGATGGCCGCGGGTTCTGACCCGTGTGCAAAGTTTCAAGAGTTTTCGAGCACGTTAAGGGTCTCAAAAGTGCCCGAAAGGTTGACAGAAAAATAAGAATAAGAAGAAATATAGCTGCGAGCAGCGATTGCGGGCCCAAGCCGGTGGCACCGCCACCCTGGTGCCTTTAGTTACACTAAAGGCACCGGGGTGGCGGTGTCACCGGCTTGGGCCCTCCATCGCTGCTCGCAGCTATATTTATATATATATATATATATATATATATATATATATATATAAATGTAAAAAAAACAAAAAAAAAAACATTATATATATGTAACAAAAAAAAAAAATATATATATATATATATACGGTGTGCGTCCACGGCGAGGAACGGGCAGAGAAGAGCAAACGTTTTTTAGTTAATTCCTACTTCCATAGGAATTCATTGAAAACGCTCACTCTGCACCATTATCCATTACAGTGCGGACGAACATATTTTACTTTCGTTTTTAAGTTAGCAATTCAAAAGTCCCCAGCGGTGTCACACGTTGATTAACTGGTGGTAAAATATTCCTCACCATCACATACGGGTACCTAGTATATTTTATATTTTACATAGATACAATAGGCCTACCTGACTTTGAACACAAGAGGGCAGTATAGCACAATGAATGACATATATATATATATATTTTTTTTTTTTTGGACTAAAAAAACATTCTGGATGTTTTTAAACTTAAGGCGAGACACGGCAGGCAAAAACATAGTTTTTTTTTTTACTGGTCAATTTTGAGATTTTTGGATATTTGTCTTCAATAACACGTCTTCTTTCAGACTGTGGTGAAAAAAAGTCTGAAATACACATTTAGGTCTTTATTTTACTACACTTTGTCTGTTCGCGTCTGTAGATTTCTCATAAATTCAACAAAAGTTGGCGTTCTTAATCCTCCCGCTGCTCCGCGATCTCTGTCTTCTTCCTGTCATCACACGCACGTCTGGATAGCTCTCTCTCTCCTGTACAATGCTGTCGGATCCAAATATGGTCATTTCCTTTTTATCAGCAACCAATCGTGAAAGTAAAAGGGCTGAATGCGCAATCTCATTGGCTGATGATAAATCTTTAAAGCCCGTTTTCTCAAAATGACCTTTCTCTCATACTCCAAGTACGAAATCTTCACTTCAGTAGCACCTATATACACCAAACTTTCCAGTCTTGTACCTAGTTATATTATGAAGACATTTACAGAGGGATTTGTAAATATATTATTCCTAGCCTGATTTATATAACATTTTATTCCAAAAAACATGGCGAAAATCTTTTTTTTAAGGCTATTGACAGTATATTCTGATTTACAGGATAACTAAAGTAGATATCCATAAATCCCTCTGTAATTCTTTTCCCATCTAATATGTGAACACAATGAAAAAATTATTTTTAACCTGGCTTTATCCAATACTCAGATTTCGTTTTTTAAAATATATGCAAAATAGCGCATATTTAATTAGATATTGCCTCATTTGCATATTTAAACATTAAATTATAGAAAACTTGTAATACATTTTCTTCTCATCTTAATGTAGGTAATCAACTGGGAAAGTTTCATGGTGATATCTGCTAGTTAAAAATGTTACCCTATTCACCTGTAGTGTCTCGCCTTAAACAATTATTAAATTGAAAAAACAGAATAAAATGGGTTTAGATCTGATATTTGTATAATTATATATAGAAATAAATGGAGTATAATTACATTTTTAGAAGATAGGTTTTAGGCGTTTCCTTTTTTGACATTACTTTAATCCCTTGCCATAGCAAAACCGTTTGAGATATTTATTATCTGTTTACAATTTAGCTTCTTTAAAGTATTTTCATCATTTTGAAAAAGTTTCGTGGGAATTAAATAAACCACTTAAGAGGAGTGGGTAAAAAATCAGAGGCTGATTTTGCCAAAAGTCCACATTCAGACCAAAATATCTGACTTCCTGTTGATCCAAGCTAATGACTGTTTTTGTTTTTTTTAATGGTAGTATTATTTTATACAAAAATTTATAATTCTGATGAGAATAAAGTTAGTGTTGATTAAAATTTTAAGGAAAACATATATATTGATCTAATATATATAGCACATTAATTTTAAATTCATTCAGCTTGAATCACCAAACATACAATATTAATTTTATTTAAAGCAAACAATACATTTAAAAGATATGTTCTATGCATATTTTGTCATTTTAAAAATATCCATAAAGTGCTATGCAAAAAGACAAGACCTTAGATATTTCTTTATCCTTTTAATGCAGGACTAATTTTAAACAAACTAAGTGCACAGCTGCATGGTCATTCATGACGGTGCGCGTCCACGGCGAGGAGCGAGCAGAACAAAGCGAACGTTTTTTAGTTAATTACTTCCATAGCAAATAATGGAAAACCCTCGCCCTGCTCCGAAGCATTATCAATGTCGGTGCGGACGGGAGTATTTTACTTTCATATTAGCGATTTAAAAGCCCTCGCCGGTGTCACACATCGATTAACCGGTGGGAAAATATCCTCAGTCACATACCTAATATATATTTATATATACATATAATTTTTATATATAAATATTTTATATATAAAAAAGCAAGGCCTTAGAGAATTATTTATCATTTAATGCAGAACAAATGAATGAAATGGTTAAGCTCTTTTCACTGTAACAGACAGACAGCCACACACACACAAACACAGAGAGAGTGAGAGCCCCTCCTCCTCCTTGCCACACACACACAGACACCCCCCTCCCCTCCCCACACAGACACACACACACACACAGAATGGCAGAGGGCACTCTCTCTGTCAGAGAAAATCCACATTCAAACCAAAATATCTGACTTTCTGTTGATCCGAGCTAATGACTGTAAATTAGAAAGTTGTCCGGCTCGACGAGAACAATATATGTGGCGAGTTTTGTAACTGTAAGTAAAACGGACTAAGTTATAACACACATTTTGTTTCTCTTTTCTCGCCATAAATTCATTTCCTCGCCACGGCCAAACCGTTCGAGATATCAAAAATCCGCTGGCAATTTATCATCCTCAATGTCTTGACTTCATGCTGACCGAGTTTGGTGGCAATCCGATCAATTCCCAAGGAGAAGTATATCGAAATCCAGGGGCATGCGTTTCCAAACAACCCATAATAGCCGACTTCCTGTTGGGCTGGCGTAAAACTTAGAGCACGAAAGTTGTTCAAGCCGATGAGATCTATATGTGTACCGAGTTTCATATTATTACATGCAAGCGTGTTTGATTTATGGACAAGTGTTCGAATCCCATTCCAGGGGGCGCTGTCGAGCCCCCCTGCCACGCCCGGGTACCAGCTTCAGCCCGGCCCTAATGGCTGCGGGTTCTGACCTGTGTGCAAAGTTTCAAGAGTTTCCGAGCATGTTAAGGGCCCCAAATGCCCCTGAAACCATGAAAACCAATAATTCAAAGTATTCTCACTCAAAGAAAAATCTCTCCCCCCCCTCTCCCTCTCCCTCTCACAGAGAGAGAGAAAATTCTTCGAAACATCCACATTCAAACCAAAATATCTGACTTCCTGTTGGTCGGAGGTAATGAATGTAAATTAGAAAGTTGTCCGGCTCGACGAGAACAATATACGTACTGAGTTTTATCATTGTAGATAAAAGTATAGACCTAACTCCCCCTCTTTTGTCAAAAGGTGGCGCTACTGAGCCCCTGCACCACGCCCGTTTCTGAAACTTTGCACATGTCTACTGGCTAATAAATGTGATGTGTCTGTCGAGTTTCATGCAATTTCAAGTATGTTAAGAGTCTCAAAAGCATCAAAAAAGAATATTAAAGTTTGATGCGTTGCCACGGCAACAGTATCTAAGATATCAATAATCCTTTCACAGGTCTACATCTGCCGTGTGTCTACATTATACACATAAAGTTTGAAGCAAATCGGTTAAAAATAAGAGGGTGATTTCAAAGCATTTTGAAAGTGACACATGTCCTGCTGCCAGTTGGTGGCGCTATAACTTTGACTCACAATAGTCACATCCATGTGATCGGCCTCTTACAATGAACACACTGTGGAAGTTTCATCAAGATCAGTTAATGTATGCTGAAGTTATAATACACTTCCTGTGACCCTTTATTCGCCATAAATTCGTTTCCTCGCCACGGCCAAACCGTTCGAGATATCAAAAATCCCCTGGCAATTTTTCATCCTCAATGTCTTGACTTCATGCACACCGAGTTTGGAGGCAATTGGATCAATTCTCTAGGAGGAGTACATCAAATTTCTGAGCTTGCGTTTCCAAACAACCCATAATAGCCGACTTCCTGTTGGGCTGGCGTAAAAAGTAAAAGTAGGAAAGTTGTTCGGCCCGATGAGATCTATATATGTACCGAGTTTCATATTATTACATGCAAGCGTGTCTGATTTATGGACCAAGTTTTCGGACCCCGTTCAAGGGGGCGCTGTTGAGCCCCCCTGCCACGCCCGGGTACCAGCTTCAGCCCGGCCCTGATGGCCGCGGGTTCTGACCCGTGTGCAAAGTTTCAAGAGTTTTCGAGCACGTTAAGGGTCTCAAAAGTGCCCGAAAGGTTGACAGAAAAATAAGAATAATAATAATAATAATAAATAATCCTACCGAAAACAATAGGGCCTTCGCCCTTTCAGGGCTTGGGCCCTAAATATAGCTGCGAGCAGCGATTGCGGGCCCAAGCCGGTGGCACCGCCACCCTGGTGCCTTTAGTTACACTAAAAGCACAGGGGTGGCGGTGTCACCGGCTTGGGCCCTCCATCGCTGCTCGCAGCTATATTTATATATACATATATATATATATATATACATATATATATATATATATATATATATATATATATATATATATATATATATATACACACATACATATATATATAT
Source organism: Leuciscus idus (assembly GCA_021554675.1). NCBI lineage: Eukaryota > Metazoa > Chordata > Actinopteri > Cypriniformes > Leuciscidae > Leuciscus > Leuciscus idus. The sequence continues at coordinate 22,564,798 of CM038638.1, read as the reverse complement.
ATATACACACATACATATATATATATATATATATATACACACATATATATATATATATATATATATATATATATATATATATACATATATATACACATATATATACATATATATACATATACATATATATATATATATATATATATAATAAAGATGGGAAATTTTACTTGTCTTACCTTATTCTGATTTTATGATACACTCAAAATATTCCACAACAAATCCTTTAAATTTTATGTAAAAATAAAAACGAAAGTAAGTGTTGGGCTCACGTAACCCTTTCATTAGAATCAAAACGTTTCAACAGTTGTGATGTATTTGGATGCTAAACTATTCTTTATTATAGGCTTTGTACTTCACTCGTGTTCCAATATCGACGGAAAAAATCATCCTCTTCACACGCGCAAAAATGTGCTTGGAAAAATCACAGTGGAGCAGTGCTTACTGTGAATGTACGAATTGTACTACTGACTATTTAAAACAGAGCAGTGTGTATATGTTAGGTTTACTATTTTATTATATTTTATTAAGGCTATAATGAACAGGCTGCAATGTCAAGTTTGCAATGCTGGAATGTGTGTGTGATTTAACAGTAGACACATAAAAACATAATTGGCACATAATTTTGTTCATACAGGACATCATTCAAACTGCAAAGTGTTTGCTTATATTTATATACACTCGCAATAAAACACAACATTGTGCTTTTGTAAAATAAATTCAAGCAATCCACCCCCCGAAATGGCGTTCATTTTAAAATTAAACTAAAATCTCTTGGCTAAACAGGCATTCATAACTGTGAGCGCCCACGGCGAGGAACAAGCAGAACAGAGTGAACGTTTTTTAGTTAATTCCTACTTCCATAGGAATTCATTGAAAATGCTCGCTCTACTCAGCACCATTATTAAAGTCTGTGCAGACATCTGTATTTTACTTTAAGTTAGCGATTTAAAAGCCCCCAGCGGTGTCACACGTCGATTAACCGACATCCCTAATATATATATATATACAATAGGCCTACCTGAAAGAGAATTTGGCTTGCCCGACCAGAGTAGCCTGATTTGAACGTCAATGACAAAAAATAACTTGGGAATCACTAAAACGAGAGATTATTCTAATTTTATTACATTCATTTTAAGTTGCAATCAACAGTTGATAATAAATGTATTACTGATCAATGGTAACAAGGTTGCGCTGCTGAGGCTCGTGCAGCTTCTCCAGGAGGAACGTAAACAAATGAGCGCAGCACACAAAAAAGAAACCCAGTTAACAACATACTGACTATAAAAATTACATATATGGAGTTTTTATATATTTTATAACCTATGATAGAGTTAAGCAACCTCACTTGATGAGTAGGCTACTGTTTCCTGAATACAATCACGATTGAAACTGTGACATTGATTTCATACAACAGGTTAATAAACAGTTATAATTAAGTCACTTACATTTTAGATGCAATATTGACTGTTTTTGTTCTGTTTCAGTAGCGAAAATAGTTAAACAAAGATCACAGCAGAACCGTCGCGCATCTCACGGCAACTTGTTTTCTCATTACTGAATGATTCAGCATTTTGAACGAATCGGTTGACTCAAAGATTCAATGATCAATCCATAAACATCTGTCTCAATCATGAATGACTCAGTCATTTGAACGAATCGTTTGAACGAATGAATCAATGACTCGCTCATTAAGACGGTCGCCTGGCGACACCTAATGGCGGTTTAGTGTTATGTTTAAAAGTATCATTCTTTCCAACGTGCACCATTATCAATGTCAGTGCGGACGTCCGTTTTTTTACTTTCACTTTTATATTAGCGATTTAAAAGCACCCGCTCGTGTCACACGTCGATTAACCGATGGGAAAATATCCTCACAGTCATACCTAATACATTTATATTTAAATACAATAGGCCTACCTAGTAAAAAGTTTAATATACTATTTTTATATCCTTTTGGACACAAGAGGGCAGTATAGCCCTATGTTTGCTTTTTTGTTGAACCAAATAGCACTAAATAGCCTGTTTTTAACTTTTTTAATACTTCTTGAATTGCAAAAACAGAATAAAATGGGTTTAGTTCTAATATTTGTATAATTTTCTATAAAAATAAACGGTGTATAATTACATTTGTAGAAGATATGAGATGTTTTCTGATTCCTTTTTTGACATTACTTTAATCCCTCGCCATATCAAAACCGTTTGAGATATTTATTATCCGTTCACAATTTAGCATATTTAATGTATTTTCATCATGTTGAAAAAGTTTGGTGGGAATAAAATAAATAGTTTAAGAGGAGTGGCTAAACATTCAGAGGCTGATTTTGCAAAAAAATCCACATTCAGACCAAAATATCTGACTTCCTGATGGCCGGAGCTAATGAATGTAAATTAGAAAGTTGTCCGGCTAGATGGGTACAATATACAAACTATTTTTTTTTTACTGTAGTTAAAACTAACCCGCCCACTTTTGTCAAAAGCATGTTGAAAGTGACACACTTCCTGCTGCCACTTGGTGGCGCTATAACTTTGACTCACAATAGTTACATCCATCTGATCGGCCTCTTACCACGAACACACTGCTGAAGTTTCATCAAGATCAGTTAATGTATGCAGAAGTTATTCCACTTCGTGTTTCTCTTTTCTCGCCATAAATTCGTTTCCTCGCCACGGCCAAACCGTTCGAGATATCAAAAATCCGTCCGCAATTTAGAATCCTCAATGTCTTGACTTTATGCACACCGAGATTGGTGGGGATTGGATGAATTCTCTAGGAGGAGTACTTCGCATTCCACAGCAAGCGTTTTCCAAACAACCCATAATAGCCGACTTCCTGTTGGGCTGGCGTAAAACTTAGAGCACGAAAGTTGTTTGGCCCGATGAGATCTATATGTGTACCGAGTTTCATATCATTACATGCAAGTGTGTTTGATTTATGGACAAGTGTTCGGATCCCGTTCCAGGGGGCGCTGTTGAGCCCCCCTGCCACGCCCGGGTACCAGCTTCAGCCCGGCCCTGATGGCCGCACGTTCTGACCTGTGTGCAAAGTTTCAAGAGTTTTCGAGCACGTTTAAGGCCCCAAAAGCCCCTGAAACCTTGAAAAACAGGAATTTTAAACAAATCTCACTCAAAAGACAAATCCCCCCACCCCTCACACACACAGAGACGCAGAGGCAGAGAGAGAGAGGGAGAGAATTCTCCAAAAAATCACATTCAAACCAAAATATCTCACTTCCTGTTGGTCACAGCTTATGACTATAAATTAGAAAGTTGTCCGGCTTGATGAGAACAATATACATAACGATTTTTGTGACTCTACTTAAAACTAAGCCCCCACTTATGACTAAAGGTGGCGCTACTGAGCCCCTCACCACGCCCGTTTCTGAAACTTTGCACATGTCTACGGGCTAATAAATGTGATGTGTCTGTCGAGTTTCATCCAATTTCAAGTATGTTAAGAGTCTCAAAAGCATCAAAAAAGAATATTAAAGTTTGAAGCGTTGCCATGGCAACAGTATTAAAGATATCAAAAATCCTTTCACAGGTCTACATCTGCCGTGTGTTTACATTATACACATAAACTTTGAAGCAAATCGGGTAAAAATAAGAGGGTGATTTCAAAGCATTTTGAAAGGGACACACTTCCTGCTGCCAGTTGGTGGCGCTATAACTTTGACTCACAATAGTCACATCCATGTGATCGGCCTCTTACAACGAACACACTGCTGAAGTTTAATCAAGATCAGTTAATGTATGCAGAAGTTATAACACACTTCCTGTTTCCATTATTCGCCATCAATTCGTGTCCTCGCCACGGCCAAACCGTTCGAGATATCAAAAATCTGTCCGCAATTTAGCATCCTCAATGTCTTGACTTCATGCTGACTGAGTTTGGAGGCGAATGGATGAATTCCCTAGGAGGAGTACATTAAATTCCACAGCATGCGTTTCCAAACAACCCATAATAGCCGACTTCCTGTTGGGCTGGCGTAAAAAGTAAAAGTACGAAAGTTGTTCGGCCCGATGAGATCTATATGTGTACCGAGTTTCATATTATTACATGCAAGCGTGTCTGATTTATGGACCAAGTTTTCGGACCCCGTTCAAGGGGGCGCTGTCGAGCCCCCCTGCCACGCCCGGGTACCAGCTTCAGCCCGGCCCTGATGGCCGCGGGTTCTGACCCGTGTGCAAAGTTTCAAGAGTTTTCGAGCACATTAAGGGTCTCAAAAGTGCCCGAAAGGTTGACAGAAAAATAAGAATAAGAAGAAATATAGCTGCGAGCAGCGATTACGGGCCCAAGCCGGTGGCACCGCAACCCCGGTGCCTTTAGTTACCTAAAGGCACCGGGGTGGCGGTACCGCCGGCTTTGGCCCTCCATCGCTGCTCGCAGCTATATTTATATATATATATATATATATATATATATATATATATATATATATATATATAAATGTATATATATATATATATATATATATATATATATATATAGATATATATATATATATATGTGTGTGTATGTGTATATATATATATATATACACCGTTCAAAAGTTTGGGGTCAGGAAGATTTTTAATGTTTTTAGGAGAAGTCTCTTCTGCTCACCAAGGCTGCATTTATTTGATTAAAAATACAAACAAAAACAGTAATATTGTGAAATATTATTCCAATTTACAACAGCTGTTTTCTATTTTAAAATATTTTACACTGTAATTAATGTGATCAAAGCTGAGTTTTCAGCATCATTACTCCCGTCTTCAGTGTCACATGATCCTTCAGAAACCATTCTAATATGATGATTGATGGTCAATAAATATTAATTATTATTTTCAATGTTGAAAACAGTTGTGTACAGATTTTTTTTCAAAATGCGTTGATGAATGTAAAGTTCAAAAGAACAGCATTTATTTCAAATATAATTTTTTTAACATTATAAATGTCTGTACTGTAACTTTTAATCAGTTTAACTCATTCTCGATGAATAAAAGTATTGATTTATTTTATTTCTTTTCCCCAAAAATAAAATTAAAATTATTACTGACCCCAAACTTCTGAACGGTAGTGTTTAATGTTACAAAAGCTTTAGATTTCAGATAAATGCTGTTCTTTTGAACTTTCTATTCATCAAAGACTGTACACAACTGTTTTCGACATTTAAAATAATAATGAATGTTTCTTGAGCATCAATCATCATATTAGAATAATTTCTGAAGGATCATGTGACAGTGACGACTGGAGTAATGATGCTGAAAACTCAGCTTTGATCACAGGAATAAATAACAGTTTAAAATATATTAAAATAGAAAGCAGCTGTTTTAAATTGGAATAATATTTTACAATATTACTGTTTTTGTTTGTATTTTTAATCAAATAAATGCAGCCTTGGTGAGCAGAAGAAACTTCGCTTAAAAATCTTATTGACGC